>JARFJB010001355.1:1082500-1100000 GCA_036346205.1 Vesta saturnalis | reverse complement strand
CACACACACACACACACACACACACACACACACACACACACACACACACACACACACACACACACACACACCGTACCGCACCGCACCGCACCGCAGCGCGCCGCATCGCACCGCACCGACAGCAAGAATGTAAAGCAAGAAAAGATTCGTCTGTACATTGCTATTTCACATCAGAGAGTCTAACAACTTTGGGAGTGACTTTTAGTGGGAGAGAGAAAAATTTAATCGATATAGCAGAGGCAGAATTAAATCATGTAACAACCTTTTTTTGTGGTTGTATAAAAAAAACTACATTAATCTAAGATCATTAATTTATTTTGCGTAAAAATTAGAGGAATTCTGAATTATTTTTATATAAAATTGAAAACTGGTAATTTAATTGGCATTTCATAGAACATATATTTTGGGTGTAAATGATATAAATAGTTCTAGTTCCCTTTCTTAAAAAATTGGATTGATATTATGTAACAGCGCAACGCAAGAAAATTTTTATACTTGAGTTGTTGAGAAAGCTTTTTGTAATTCAGTTATTGCTGAATGTTTATAGCAACAAGAATGATTTTTATTTAATTTTTTATATTTGTGGGCCATCTTATGGTGGTAAGTTGTTTTTTCCATAATATTAAAGGCTAAAGCCTTTGTTTTTTAGGCACCACTACACCACTACACCACTACACCACTACACCACTACACCACTACACCACCACCACATTTTAATTTTTTTAAACACGTTAATTACACTTTTCAATATTTAATTTTTTAAAGTATTTAATTTGTATACTTACTTACTTAATCTTAATGGCACATATAAGGGTATACCTTAATCTATTTTTATTCTAAACGGCAAGTTTTACATGAGTTACCTTCACAACGCTAGAACTACACCCTAGTACAAATAAATTTGGCAATCTAACTTACAAGAAATTTTTTAAATGGATACCTAAGCTAGACATCACCTTACTTCAACCATTCTGCTTCATAGTACCCATGCAGTTTATAAACAGAACAGTTATAAGGTAAAGTGTTTTTTATATAGTTTAGTTGTAAACTTCGGAATTTTTTCTCATTTTCAACAATTTTTTTATTAAATAAACTTATGTAAATTGTTATTTTCATTTCTGTTAAATGTTTTTAGTATTCATTATTTAAGGTTTTGTTATTTTCCTGGACAAAGATAACATGGCGCTCGAGAAATTAATATTTTATTTATAATATTTGATAACAATTTTTGCCAATAAGTGAAAATAATCCAGCAGAACGAAACAACTAGCATCTCAGGTAGGTAAATTATTTATTAGAATCCTCCCTATTCTACCACTGAGTCAGAGGCACATTATTTAAAAATTATACATGTTTATACTTTGACAACATTATTGTAAGGTTACAATTTGACGCTTTATTTTAATGTTGTAATTGTATTACAGTACTGTTTGTTGCTACAATTTATTGTTATAATCAAAGAACAACAAAATAGCATTCATAAATGGAATCACAGAACACGGAATTTATCATTAAAGGGGCAAGTTGAAACTACCAAAACTGTTAAGGGAAGATTATGCTTGTCAGTTCAACTATAGGTCTTAGAGATGGTACATGTAAAATTCATTTGGTTTAAATGAGGCTTATACTTATTTGGACACTGCTTTGAAGGTGAAAACTGGAAAATAGAACACAAGCTTAATAGGACATACGTTCGTCCAACAGCAAAAAACGAATTATTTACGAGCCACCCTAAAACGACTATAGAAACAGTAGGAATCACAAAATGGTCACCCGACATAATGTTTGAATATTCCGCTAATCATCATACACGAAGAGCCCTGCTAGAAACAATAGTAGTAAATGAATTCGGAGTAAATAGGAGGGGAAAATGGCACTGGGGAAACGAAGAATTAAAATGGAGAACCATGTTTAAACCACCGTGTCTAGGAGCAGAGAGCATAGTAGTCTGGAGATTTGCGAGGAATAGTCTAGCTGACAACATATTTTTACAAAAAGTTGGCATTACTAAAATAACAATAAGATCAAACGTAGAAGCAAATACCTGGAATTTAATTATATCCTGTAAACTAGTGAAAGATATACGGAAACTGATCACCCTTAAAGTTACGTGTCTATTGAATATATCTCAAGTGCAAGTGAAAGACCTGTACTGTATGCACAACCATAACCACATACATCCCCCCCCCACACAGACACAGACATACACTGCGACGTGTTCAAACGGAATTAGAACATCACAGAGGCTAATAAATGAACAGACTAACTAACTCGTCGTGAGGTGGTGGATTTTATTCAAATTTTGTAGTTAGGATAATACGGTAAATCTGACCGGATAATCTTTTCGACCCCACCCTCTCTTAATCCGGGAAAAATGTACGCAAACGAAATGTGTGCACTATCATAAATCGGGGGAAAATACATGAACCTACCTTTTTGCTTGCCACCAACGATTCCCTGGGTCGACTCTGAAACTGAATGCTCCAAAACATCACAATATAGCTCGTTTGGAACTTTAACTTTTAAGCTTTTACTAAATTCCACCTTGAGTATTGCTGCTAAATTTAAATAAAGAAATCTCCCCATTAATAGAACCAACTTCAGTTCACTGTCTAACTCAAATAAAACTACCCCCGTTCCTATCCTAATTGATATACACTCAAACTAAATTAGGGTCCGTGATATAAATAATACAAAAACAGAAAAAGTTAACGCCCTTTCGCATCGGTATATTGTACCTTGACAAACGAAATTTAGCACTTAAAAGAATTTCAATAATTCAATTTAACAGAGATTTATTAAAATTACTTTAAAAAACAAATCCCCAAATACGCTGTCAATTTTAACGAACAAAAACTTTTATCGTCAAATACAGTTTGAAGGTAAATCACTCCTTAAAGCTTCAGAAATTTCACAAAGTTACTATTCTTTTCTTACTACAAAAGCGCTTTCGAGAACTCAAGATTGGCAACACATGACTTTCACTTAAATATAAACATTTAATTATAACCTATAAAAAAATAATCACAAATCATAAAAAACACGACGTCACCAGTAATCAACATTAAACAAAGGCAATTAAATACCTCAAGATATACGCGAATAAATGACTGAACCATGTAACTTCTATAAACATTACAAAATGGTGAGTTTGCATTCCTGCTTTATTTGAACGATTAAACCCTGTTGTTCACGTTATTGTGTGAGAAATGAGAATACAGAAGGCTTCTTAGTGACATTTTTGATTACCGAATGTTTGACTTTTGTGAGTTTCAGCTAGCGCCTTATTAGCTCAGCTTTAAGCAACAATCACAACTTATCAAGTTGAGCTAACTCGGAAAACTTACAGCGTTGGAAAAGTTCGAGAACGGATATAAACAATATTAAAGGGGACAGTTTACAGTTTGATGAAAAAAAAAAGAGAGTTAAGTATAAAGGGACGTTGCATTGTCTATTATTAAATAATGCAGCGTATCAAAGCATTTGAACAGTCCTAAGAATTTCTATTTTATAGAAAATACAAGTGAAAGGTAGAAAGATTAAAAGAAAGGAAATAACTCTGCGTAGCTAATTACCAACTTCAAGGTGGTGTCGAGGGCTTAAGAAACAGCAGCACTTTAGAATCTGGTAGTTGTCTTGCTTCATTCGTTCTGTGGTTGATCCTGATGGTTTTTTTTGGTACTGTCCAGGTGAATAATTTAATGTATGTTTTTGTTGTAAAGCTTTGTCTTTTATTTTATAACTGTTAAAATTTTATTGTTTGGATAGAATTTCTAATAAACCTTTTGTCAGTTTTTTTTTAATTTTGCAAACGAACTTAATTATTAATTTAAAAAATAAAAGCAGAATTTGAATGTGTGTGTTTTGCACAAGTTTTTATCGTCCGCTTTGAAGAATGGGTTGGTGATGGACGTAATAAAAATTTTGCATAAATTGTAGTGTTCTAACCAACAGCAACCATCACATTTTGTTAACGCAGTATTACGTTTAAGTAAAATTGACTTGTACCTTCTGAAAATTAATAGCCCTCCCTGTATAATAATCGTTAAATGAAAAAAAAAATGTTTGTGTTACAAAGTTTCTACTTTAAATGAAAGTAATTACAAAGATACAAAACGAAACCTACAAAAAGTATTTAGCATAGAACATGCTTAAGTAAAGCGACTACCTTATTTACAGATAATTAACTAACATATTTACCTATTTATGATCCACAGTTCAATAAACTGAAAACTTCAGCCCCACCAGTAACTAATAATTTACAATCATTCAATCATAGTGTATTACTACAGAATACGTAATTTTAATGTTTTGGCAACGAGCAACCAGTACGAACAACACCAAATAGTTTTAATATATGTAATTTGCACAATTTTACTGCTTTGACCTCGACAGTTTGATGTTATATAACTGCCTAATAGTCTAATTGAGTGGGTGACCAGCAGCTAGAGTAAGCTGCACTCATTTTTTCGATTTAACAGATACCTTGGGGGAGCTAAGCAATGACCAGCTGTAAATCAGCAAAATTTGCAGTAAGTGTAAGAACTCTTCTAATATAACCACAGCATTTCAGTAATTTGCTCAAATAATAAATTGTACACTCACTTGTATCAGCTGGTATTATATGTGGTGTACAAAATCAGGTATAGGAAAAGTTTAAAAGAAATAATTATGTATTTAAAGAAAATGTAATAGAATTATTAATTCAATAAAGTGTGTCCTAAATCGTACATCCTAACACTTAATTGGTTGCGTTTAATTACTTAAACAAAAAATTATTTTACACACCTAATTAAAAAAGCGTTTTTCCTGAATTTTTGCGAAACGTCAAATGTCAAAGTGAAAAACCTACGTTCTACTTATAAGCCGTGGTTAAGTCAATTCTAATGTTGAAATAACATATTTTATCTAAGGGTTAATTTGTATGTATATTTGAACAATCTTTACAACAACCACATAATGTTTGCGATGTTTACGACGCCAACAGGCAAGTTAAGAATTTGATGCAGATCACTAATAGTCCGTAGAACAATTATCAACAGAACGACCCGTTTTCAAACCTTTGACATGGTAAACTTAAAGATTATCAGAAACGTCTTTTAATTCGTAAATCTAAGGAGAAATAACTTTCTTAATAAGATCCGGCGCTTCAAGTTTTGTAGTTAAGCATTAAGGTGACGAAGGGTCAAAAAGTATAAAATTATGTTTCTATACACGATTATTTAAGGAGAATCTTTATCAGATAGTAACGAGTTGTTCGACAATGATAAACTTTAGCTAGTGTTCATTGATGTTTCGGTGAATAGATTCTAATTGATAAGAAAATTTAGTACCGGTGGCATGCTACGAGCTAGATCAGAAATAGTAGTGTCAGGAGAAGAAGGACGACCAAAAAGATCTCTAAAAACATATTCTCACGTTCAAATAACGCAAAGTATAGAGAAACCCGATTAGTTGTAGTCGCTTTAGATATCTCAAAGGCAATTGACCAAGTTTGGCATAAGTGTTTACTTGTCAAACTCACCTCGTTTGGGTTAAATGATACGCTCATCAATTGGGTTTCTAGTTTCCTTGATAAAAGGCGAACACACTTTTTCTGCTGTACATAAATGACCTTATTTCTTCAACAACTAACCCCATCCATTGCTTTACTGACGATAGCACTTTTCACTGTAGTTCATCTCAGTCTACTCATAGTGATAATCCACCTTCTATGTCAAATCAAGAAATTAAACCTGAAATGGCGAATTCAATCAACAAAGACATTCCACGCATTATCGAATGGGGAAGAAATAATCTAGCTAAATTTAATGCTAACAAAACTCAGTGTTGCCTTGTGTCCGCCAAAAAAGATCGATCATTTCCTGTTGTACGTATGAATGGCTCAGTTCTTAAGTTTTCGGGCTCTATTACTCGGTTGGGTATGACTGTATCTTCAAATCTCTCATGGATTGACCATGTTCTGTCAGCTACCAAAACAGCTGCTCGTAAAATAGGCTTTTTGTACAAATCTAAGCAGTACTTTACCTCTCGACAACTCCTTCTGCTGTATAAGGCCCAAATTCGGCCTCATCTGGAATATAATTCTCACCTCTGGGTTAGTGCTCCCCAATACGCTCTTAATATCGTTGATCGTATTCAAAAAAGAGCGATTAGGCTTATAAATGACCCGTCCTTAACCTCTCACATAGTGTCCCTTGAGCATGGAAGGATGGTTTCAGTTCATTCTTTGTATTATCGTTATTACAACGGCTATTGTGCTGCTGAATTATATTATTTGATACCATCTCGGGCTATCTTTGCGAGAAACACTCGGTTCGCTCATTCACATCATCAGTATGCAGTACAAATCTCCACTTGTCGTACCAAACGGGCGCAATCCACATTTTTCTACACGGTTTGTAAACTCTGAAATGATCTCCCTAGTTCCTGTTTTCCTCTCACTTATGATATGAGAAAATTTAAGGTAGCTGTTCATAGGCATCTATTGGCAATTCATTATCCCTCTATCCATCCTCCTAAGTGTTCCTGAGTGCTTTAGCACGATAGGCCAAATTTAGCCTGTTCAGGTCCACAATCATAAAAAAAAAATTGTATGTCTAGTAGTCGTAATAGTTGAGTAAATTCTTTCCTGTGAAACTGCAAGCCATTGTCACTAAGGGTGACTGAGATGTGCCGAGCATGAAAAAGATATTGTGATATTAACAGTACGAACAGAGAAGAAACGTGCAAATTTAGAAAAACAATTAGCAACTACCCAAATTGGAGAATCCCCTTCCTATTTATTCCAGAACGGTAAAAAACTTCCTGTTGTAGATGTCATAGAGAGAGTGGCGTAACAAATAATTTTTTAACCATGTCACACATTTAAGTCCAGCAGTTACGTGTTGTGTACAATTATTCAGAGAAGGGTAAGTAGATAACAAGTTGGTATTGATTTGCCGTTTATTTGAGTTAAACCAGTACACCGAGTTCACGTTTGATTAAAATATTGGATACAAGCAAACATTAGAACATCGCACTAGCAAATAACCGAAATGGCCAACTAGCTCATCGTGGGTCGTGAGTTGTATTTTAAATTTTGTAGTTACTATAACACGGGACGTCTCATCGGATAATGTTTTTGACGCCTCCCTGTCTTAGTGCGGGTTAAATTACGCAAACAAAAAGTGGCATACTAGCATAAATAGGGAAAAATACTTTAACCTACCTCGCCGATGGTTCCCTGAGTCGATTCTGAAACGCAATTCTCCAAAACTGCACAACATTGCTGGTACTATTCCGCATTTCAACCTTTAAATTTTTATTAAAATCGACTTTGAATATTGTTACTAAATTAAAATTAAGTAATCTCTCTGCAATTGAAATCTACTTCAAATAAAACTACCCCCGTCCTTATCTTAATTGATACAAACCCAAATTAAAACATAATAATCAGTCATGCTAAATCGCTATGCGGCAACAACATGCAGTAATAATAAAAAACAGGTTAATGTTCGTTTTGCATCGGTGTACTGCTATTTTACAAAGAAATCCAACATTTAAAAGACACTCAATAATTCAATTTTAGCAAACATCTATTAAATTACTTCATAACAGGTAAACGTCAAAATACACAATCAATTTCAACGTGTCAAACAAAAGCAAGTAAATAACTCCACAAACTAATACTGCTTTTCTTTGCTACTATAAAAGCGCCTCCGAGAGCTTAAGATTGGCAGCACATGTCCTTTTTTATGCATATTCAAATATTTAATTATATCTCAAAAAATAATCATAAACCATACAAACAGAACGTCACCAGCGTTCAACATTAAACAAAAGAAACGTAATGCCTCACAATTTACGTAAATAAATGACATTAAATTTTATATATATATATATATATATATATATATATATATATATATATATATATATATATATATATATATATATATATATATATATATATATATATATATATATATATATATATCTCCAGATTCCTGAATGGAATTCGAACACATGTGCTTTCGTTGACTAGACGAGTGTTCTACCAACTGAGCTACAGGGTTATGAATTCCATTCGATAGAAACTTAATATGTATATAATTTGTTAACAACAACTTACATGATAACAGTTACTATGTGTATTATTATCATGTAGCCTGCATATCGTTAAGGTTGCACACACGACAATTACGTAACTGATTGTTTCAATAATAATTGATATGAGCAAATTTGAAGTACTATACTTGCTTATTTTATTGAATATGCATTCGTAACTTTTTTATGAAATGCAAAACTGAAAAATCTTATATACATAATAGTACACATAGTTACTGTTACCATGTAAGTTACCATAATATCCTGTTGTTAACAAATTATATACATATTAAGTTTCTATCGAATGGAATTCATAACCCCTGTCGCTCAGTTGGTAGAGCACTCGTCTAGTTAACGAGAGGGCATGAGTTCGAAGCTCATTCGGGGGAATCTTTTTATGCATATAAAATTTTTAAATTATGTATTTTATAAAAAGAATCTGGAATTCTTATTCAATAAAATAACCAACGATATATATATATATATATATATATATATATATATATATATATATATATATATATATATATATATCTCATTACCGGAAAATTTAAACAGTAAGCATTTGAATGGTCTTAACTCACACCTTCAGCCCATCAAACTGGCTTTCTCCTGTCGGCACCATGGCTGGCCGCTCTACTCCAAGTATATTTCTCTCAATACTCAAAATACGTAATCCCTCGAAGCATTAAAGTTACATTCAATAATGACAACCAACACGTGTACTCAGTTGATACCCTTCAACACTCACGTTCGTGAAAACCAAGAAAGCAAAATTACTTAAATAAAGTGCATTCTGCAAAGTCTTCATAAACATACGCTTCGCAAAACGACATAACAATCTCTCAGAACTTCACCACTCTACACGTTATTCAGACACACATGCAGATAGGTGAACTTAACCTAACGTCACCGCTTCACCACCGGGTATTAGCTTACGTTCGACCTACACAACTCATCACTTGCCACATAATAAATGTTCTCTCGAGATTCCTCTAGTCCTCGTCATTATGAAGTTTGTAATGATCCTAAATTATAGAAATTCCTATCAGCACTTCTTTCCTATTTGTTTCCCCAAACTAAATGTTTATAAATCACATCAGTTTCCCTCTACTAGTAAATCCCCTATAAATAACCATGCTCACCTTCACTCATCCAATTCTATTTCAATTCGAATTTATTTCCACTAGATCTAGAAATCCTGACCATATTATTATTTTTATTATAACCTTTCTGTCATTAATTCAATCCCTGATATAGTTCCTGATCTCCCGATAACCAAGTTCCAGTTCACAAATCATCCACACAGAATCGTAAGTACCTATTTACACTTTCTCGGTGTTTGTACCACGAGGAGTAGTAAGTAGTTACCCAGTAACGTGGTTTTACTAATGGTGGCCGCGGGCCCAAGAAGTAAGGCTACTTTACGAAGCCCCTTTTCCTCTCTAACCCTAGCATCCGAGAAGCAATCTCAAATCTGCCCTATCAGTGTACGTACCTCGAAGGATAGATAAAGATTACTAATAGTATTGCTTTATTAATGGTAGTTTCGACACCATTTATAAGGTAATCCTATACTTTGACATCAATATAATTCTCCCTATTACCCTTGCACAGACCTGACCCTATCTACCATTCACTGGGAGGTAACGCCTCGAAGGGTGTATACAAATCATTAATTAAATACCTGATCCTCATTCACCTATATTTGGTAAAAATATCACCTACCCCTTGTATAATTCCTCTGTCGCACCCTCTCTTGAACTCCTTTTCGAGCTCCTGCTACTTAGTACCAAATTCATGCCATCACATTGTCCTGTAATTTCAATATAACACCACTAGGATAAAATTCACTAAACATAGAAATTGCTGGTATAGGCCAAGGTCAACCCCAACTTGTTGACATATATTAATATTCCATTCAACTGTGTACAATTATATTCATATAATTTAATCTCCTCCACATCACAAAGATTTCATCCCCCTATATCGAGTACTTAATTACTCGCTAATTCATTATTTCAGCCGCAGGTGATAACATAATTACGTACCTGATTGAAATTGTAATCGTTTCCCGAAAAACTATTCAACGAAAAATACACTGTCCACTGATCCTCCCATACACCAGCAACGTAAAGAAACCACCTTATTAACTTTTACTAATTAATTTTTTTGCAAACACAGCCCGCGAAAAATTGCTCAAACACGTGTTAATAAAATTTGTTGTAGCCCATGATGAAGGACGAGCCAAGCCGACACCCGATCCGGTCAATCAAATGGGGATGCAGGACTTCGTTTATTCTATATTCCAGAATTTATTTTTATTTTTATATTAGCTACGAAAGTATTATATTTCAATTTCTTTGTTTTTACACATTGAATTTATACAATATATTTTCAAAACATTTCGTGTGTTAATTTGTTCTAACTGCAGGCAACCCAACATACACTTGAGTGTTGAAAATTGCCAACCGAACCCCCCTTGAGATAATCTAAGCTAGAAACTAGGGCAATTAATAAAAAAATTATTTTACACTCATTTAGGGTGTTACAAGTTCATGAAAAGTAACCAACCACAAAGCTAAAGTTCCTTCAAACGGTATGCGTGCTAAAACCGAAACAATTTTCTTATACACGATTCAGAGAATACGTCATCGGTGCAAAGTTGCAACATCAAGCTACACGCAAAAAAAATTGTAACCTAATCTGTTTTCGTTGTCACCATACTTTGGAAAATCAACCCTAACTGCACATATTATAAAGTCCACTATCACTTACTTATAATTCCATATCTACTCTAAATACGCCGATGATACTACCGTACAGTCCAGAGGTGGGAGTATTGAACAAATAAAATCTGTGGCAAAAACAGCATACAATAAATTGGTTTAATACTAACAAACTGTCCAACAACGGTAATATAATACAAAAAATCATATTTACAACTAAAAAAATGGTGACTAATACTCAGGTAAAATTGCTAGGCATTACTATTGACAACAAGCTTAGCTGGGAAACTCACATTGATCAACTATGCAGAAAGCTAGCAAGTAATATTTACCTTATTAAACAACTGCAAACAAAAATTAGGGATACTCTTTTAGTAACGTGCTATTATACATTTCTTAATAAGCTATGGAATTATTCTATGGCGTGACTCGGTACAGGTTGTCCCATTTTCGTATGTTTTACGGGGTATCTCGCTTATTCTTAGGGTAGAACCTTGCGGTTTTCGCGACATCGTGCTACTTTTTAATGAAACCAAAGATGCACTAATCAAATTTGCCATAGCCATCTTAGTTTTTCTGCCATAGGGTGATTTTGGAAAAATTGCATTTTCAGTCCCCCTGTAACTCTGTTGTTGTCAGACATATTAAAAACTAAAAACTAATATTTGTAGATCTTTTTACGTAGAATCCAGTGGCGATACTCAGATTTTCTTTAGAGGTCACAGTTTTTGAGATATTGACATAACCTACTTTTTTTTATTGGGACACCCTATATATTTTTTTTAAATCTTTTTCCCCTTGCCAAGAGCTTTTCAAAAATATAGCATAGTCTATATTTAGTGATTTAATTTACATTGATAAAAAACAAAATAATTAATTAATCACAAATATTGTTCAAATTGCAGACCATTATGTCTCCTACAAGTTTCACAAAGTTTATAAATTCTTTTAATAGCATTTTCCAAAATAAATGATTGTCTTCGTAATTCTGCAAAAGCATTTTCCGTTGCAATTTTTAATTGTTGCATGTTGGCATATTGCCTTGAATAAATTTTATTCTTTAAATACCCCCACAAAAAAAAATCCAAAACCGAGAGATCCGGTGATCGTGGTGGCCATCGAACAGGTCCATTTGTTCTAATCCATCTCCTGGAAAAACGTTCATTTAACCAGTTTTGTATTATTCTAGCATTATGGGCTAAAGCCCCATCCTGCTGGAAGAATATATCGTTCAGTTGAGCCAGTGGAATATCTTCTAAAATATTCATAGTTTTTTCTTGTAGAATTTGTAAGTACCCATTAGAGTTTAGGTTTTCTTCATAAATCTTGTAAACTATTTTTCGGTTAAAAATAAAGCAGGAGACATTAACTCCGAACCTGCCTTGACGCTCTCTAGGAAAAATCACGTGGGTGTTTTCTTGACTCCAAAACCGCGAGTTGTGTCTATTAAGAATTCCCGAACTTGTGAAATGTGCCTCGTCTGAGTAAATTATGTTTTTTTCAAAATTATTGTCGTGAGTTTTCATATTTATGAACCAATTGCAGAACTCCAATCTACGTTCAGCATCACCATGGTGCAGATGTTGAACAAGTTTATACTTGTAGGGTTTGAATGTATGTTTTTTTAAAATCTTTTGCACTGTTGTTTTAGACACACCGGTCTCTTCATGTATTTTCCTGCTCGAGGTTTCAGGAGTGGCTTGAACAACTGCTAAAACGTTGATCTCTGATTCCTCGTTCTCTTTGTTGTAAACTCGGGGTCGAGGTTTGTCAAAACATCCATGTTGGCAAAGATTAAATTTTAATTTTTGAAATATTCTTCTGTCAGGTTGTCTTCTTTCGGGATATCTATATGACAAAATAGGTATATAAAATAAATACAAATTCTAAGGTAAAGATTAACTGACCTGTTCAGATAGAGTTCTAAGGCCTGGTCTGCGTTTTCATTAGATAATATGAAGCAGGTATTCATATCATATTTCTCAAAGTTTTCAAATTTTGGTTTCGAGCCATATTAAAAAATAATTAAACAACAACAACAACAAGAACAAGAACGATAACAATAAACAAAAACAACGAATAACAATAAATATCAGCACTAAATTTGGGAAAATGTAACCAGGAATAATTTGAGAGAAGCAGAAACTTCAAAAATCAAATACCCAAGTAATGGCAGAACGTTAATTATTTTGTTTTTTGCGTTACCATGGTTACCCACGGCTATCCACTATTATCAATCTAAATTATAGAAAAAAATCATTTCGGCACGTTATTTATAAAAATAAATATAGACTATGCTATATTTTTGAAAAGCCCTTGGCAAGGGGAAAAAGATTTAAAAAAAATATATAGGGTGTCCCATAAAAAAAATAGGTTATGTCAATATCTCAAAAACCGTGACCTCTAAAGAAAATCTGAGGACGCCACCGGATTCTACGTAAAAAAATCTACAAATATCAGTTTTTACTTTTTTAATATATCTGACAATAACAGAGTTACAGGGGATGACTGAAAATGCAATTTTTCCAAAATCACCCTGTAGTACACAAACTAAGATGGCTGTGGCAAATTTGATTAGTGCATCTTTGGTTTCATTAAAAAATAGCACGGTGTCGCGAAAACCGCAAGGTTCTAACCTAAAAAATAAGCGAAATACCCCGTAAAACATACGAAAATGGGACAACCCGTACACGCGATAAGAGTATTTAGACTACAAAAATCTGTAATTCGAATAATAGCAAATGTTGACTATAAAGCTGATTGTCAATACTATTTTAAACAATTTAAAATTATGCCAGTTCCTACTGTTTACATTTATTATGTATTACTGGAAACGTATAAGAACGTTTCAAATCTTAAAACAAGTGCTGATAGACATACACATGACACTTACTTATAGTACCAAAGTCTAAATATAGCTAAGCAAAATTCTATCAATTTGAAACTCTTTAATATTATACATAACGGTAGAAAACATTTAACATTTGCAAAATTCAAAGCAACTGTAAATAAATTTTTACTAAGGCACTGTTTCTACAATGTGAATGATTATATGTCAGTTTTTTTCCAAAGATTATTATGATAGAACTTTCAAACCAAATAAAATCAGAAAAAAATTCCGAAACCAGTCGATTTTTATTTTTAAGTGTGCGGTTGGTCAGGTTATTATTTTATTTGAGGTCATTTATGTAACGCTTAGAGACGGGTATAGGGAAATATTAACAAAAGTTGCTTAGACTTTTATGCAGAATCCGAAAATGAAATAACATACAGGGTATTCAATTTGAATTTTCAAAGTTGCCTTGGGTTTCTGGTAGATGTGGCAACGTTGCCCTTTTGAAAATATTATGTCTACATACCAAATTTGGAATAGTTGTCTTTTTTAGTTCGCTTGTATTTTATAGAACAACAATAATCTTGAATCACCCTGTATACGTAACGCAAATACTTAAAACTAGCGCTACGACTGATTAGATAATTAAAAGATCTCTCAAAAGTTCCATTTCAACACCTACCCTTTCCATTAAAGAAAATCATCAATGACGTCATAACGCTTACATAGGCAACCTCAAAAATAAATTAATAACCTGAACAACCGCGCGTCTAAAAATAAAAATCGACGGGTATCGGGATTTTTCTCTGAAGTTGCCGATTTAAGAATTATTGAATTTATTCCATAATTTAGCCGCTCATTGTATAATACATCTGGTATTAGTTTAATTCTAGCCCTCACGCTGCTAAATAATTTGTATTAATTGGTGGTTAATAAATTTTATTATTATTAATTATTATTAATTCTCGACTCGACATTCGTACGAATTCCTGCAGTAATATTAGCTACGAAACACTTTCCCTTCACGTAATTTCCACTCAAAACTAAACTATAAAGTATCAATTACCTAAAAATAGGATTCTATATCTACTAAAATAAAAACTGATTTTTCTAATTCTTTTTACTATATAAAGCATATTAATAAACGTAAACAACTATTTTTATATTACGTAACAAAAAGAATTGCGATTTTAAGACTTCCATCTATTTAAACAAAATAATAATAATAATAAACGAAATAATGATACAACTGAATTCGAATACTTTACCCAATTCCTAATAAACTACAATAACGTTAAATAATCCATACAATAATGACAGCAGTGCTTCCTATACTTCATAACTGAGTATACCTAAATTTTCAATAAAATAATACAACTAAAACTAAACATATTATACTTTTCTACTACAACTTCTATGCAAAGTGACAGCATTACCAAGGGGAATAAATACAAATCAAGTTCACGTATTTTTTCCTGTCTAATTAGTGCTCACGCCTTGTATTTACGTACGTTTTAACCGATTACAAAATTAAGTCGCGCTTACATTTATTTAGTTGACCATTACGGATTTTTTCTGTTACAAACTTTAAAACCCGTATCAATTAACTGCTAGAGGTGTCACTAGGCATAATGAAACTTTGTACTGTTCAAGAATTACTAATAAAGAAGTTTAAATGTGGTCACATAGAAAGATTAATGTATTTTATGAATGGTCATTTCGAATGATTCGCAACATAAAAACTTTGATTACATAATTTATTTATTTATTAATGCCCTAAGATTTAATTTTGTTAAAAGATTTTGTAACATTCTAACATCTGAAGTCAGTGGATAAGGCAGAAATGGGAACATCTTTATGATGTGTTATATTCAAATGGATGAACATGGTTTTTTATATTCATGTTTTTGGTAACATGTAACCAAATGCTTTCTTTTATGTTTCCACTTATGTTAAAACTTTCATTTTTATTTTCAGTGATGTTTAACATGATGCACGTTGTATATTACAGAAAACAGAGTCCTTCATAAACGTTTCTGGTGCCGTATTAAAATTGAATTAAAAAATATACTTCAGAGAACGTCAAGAGCAAGGAGTGAAAGTTCTATTAATTTTTTACGAAATATTTTTGACACTTAAAGTATACTCTGGCAATGAAAATACATTTCAATTTCAATAAAAAAAACCATTTGAAAAGAGCCTTAATACAAATTATTACAAGAAAAGGAAATACAAATTAGTTAAAAGAGATTCGAGATTGTAAAATGTATTAAAGAAAAGAAGTGAAAACTCTTTTGATTCATAATTATTTTAAGCAAATTCCAATGTATAAAAGCTAAATAAATTATAAGGAAAAACATGGAACACCGCAGAAATTTCAAGATTAATGAGAAAATTCCAACGTTTACCTATATTTCAAAAGAAAGAAGAAAGCATGGTTTTACCAATTGAATTTTAAATAAAATTTTGGCATTGATTACAAAGAAACTGTGCGTAAAAGGTAACGGTTTATGATTGTCGTAATTTTGAAAATTATGAATATAGAAAGGTTTATAAATTGATAAATTGAATGGAAAGCTGTCCGACCGCTTCCTTGTAAAGCACAATGTTAAATTGTATCTTTACCACTTTAACATAATCAATTCTAAAAATTAACAAGACAGAAGAGTGTAAAATATAAAAAAAAAGAATTTTTGCTGAAAAACAGTTTTTCCGAGTGGTTGTAACGGCGTCGATATTTCGTGCTTAGTCGTGGAAATTCGATTTTCCCAGGGCATTCTAGATGTATAACGCGTTTTATATTATATAGTAGCGACAGAGATATTGCGTCGAAACGTTACGTTTGTATACGCAAAAACCATGTGTTGACGTATCCTTACGTAAATTTACGTGTTCTGAATTTAGGGCTATTAATTAAAAATAAAATATTTCTGTGCTAATCTTTTAATTTGAAATGTTTCACTTTCGGTTGCCGTCGAGTGCATGTTTTTTTTGAAGAAATTCAACAATGTGCCGGAGGTAAGTACATCTTTCGAGTTTCTATTTTATTTTACTTTTATTTAGCGTAAAACGTGCTAGAGTTTTTCCACTAAATGTTATTGAGGGAAATAAATTTGTCTGTCATATTTTCACGTATTTCCAATAAATTTAATGAAAGCCTTTTATTATTTTCATTTAACAGCCAATATAGAGTAATAATATTGATGAATATAAAGCAATTATTATATTTGTGGATATGTAATTTTAGTATATTTGTTGGTTGAAGGCATTTTTAGATATTGTTAATAATAATTATTAAAATTCATATAAAACAAAAAAAAATGCTTTGCATACCAGGTTAACTTTTTATGAGTTAATGCATAAATAACTTTTTGAAAATTAATTTTTTTTTAATTATGGTAATGATGAAAATATTTAAAACAACCTATTCGTATTTCTTGAGTGAACCAATATTTTTATGGATACTGCATGGGATACCGGGAGATGTATAAAAGCTAAAAGATATTAGTATGTTAAATCAAGCAGTTTTAATGGTACAGTATATAATTTACTACTCGTTGCCCATGTTAGGTAACAGACTTAAAGTCCTCTACAAGAATACTAAATTACGAACGATATACACCGTTAATCAATAAATTTGCTGATATACTTACACACACACACACACTACTTACTAAGATACACACTCACTTATTCACTTACTAACTTACTCATTCATTCACTTACCAACTCACTCACTAATATACTCACTTCCACGCTTATTTAAAAATAAGCACCCTTACCTTTTAATTATTTATAACCGTTTTTATTCCTTCACATAACTTGAGTCTCACGTACTCCTTTGACAGTG
>JARFJB010001355.1:1067500-1077500 GCA_036346205.1 Vesta saturnalis | reverse complement strand
ATTTTCGTTAGCAACGTTCTGAATTTTCTTACCTTTTACTGTTACAAATTCTTCTTTACTCATCCCTTATACTTTGCTGTCTTTTTCTTTCTCAATCTAAATATGATAATATGTCTTCTTTTCGCACTTTTTCAGAAGTCACTGCTATATACACGTCTTTTTTTTACATATACCAAGTATTTTACAGATTAACTCGAGCAAGCTTTCTTTTTCTGCTTACCCGGCTGTTACTATTGCTCATACCTCCGTAGCACAATTGACAACATTGTCCTTTAAGGACGACCTTTAAGTATTAGAGTTCCATTTTGCTTGTTCCGTATCATTTCATTCACATTAAAATTTCTACTAAAAGCTTCAGCATACACCTTCATTAGGTTTATACTGTCTCCACGTAACCACTTTAGTCTTAGGAACACTTTACATACAACAAAAAGAGATCTGTACCACATTACAATCTATGCATTCAGTTTTAGTGGTTTCTAAGGTTAAAATCATAAACAATCAAGTTAAATCATACTTTTGGATTCATCTCTTTACCACGCATACATATGAGTACTTCTATGTTTTAACCACATATTCGTTACAGTTTCTCCAGAAATATTCAGCAGGTAGTTATTATTCCGATTTACTTTTAAAACTACAAATGTTCCAAGAACGCGTTCCGTGTGTGCTCACTGCACAATTACTCATCCATTCTTAGCACCCAATAAAATTACTATTTCGTTTGACCTACATACATTCAATACGTTCTCTACATCGCCCCAGATATTCTTACATTCTTGGTAGCTCCCTCTATTTATCGTTGTGAAACATGCATTAATAATGGTTCTTTGTAATCCGCATTACACAGGAGCGTTTAACATACCATCTCGCTTTTTTACTGTCATTCACTCCAATTTCTTTGTCTTAGACGCTTAATCCACACTACGTTTCGAAGGCTTATTAAAATTATCAGATTACCAACTAAACTGACCATAGAAGGCCACTGGCTTTAGTAAGATGTAAAATTTTTGAAATATTGCTTCAAGATCCACATAAATAAAATCAATCATGTATGTTATTAGTATACTTGCATAAATATTTGTCATGTCTCAGGACGCAAATGGTACAAATTGTCGTAACAAATGAACTTTTTATAATGACTATAGAACAAATTCGAAGTAAAGGTAATAAAGAAAACTAAGCACGATCAGGTTCCCAACGTGTCTAACCAACCAGGTCACATAAAATCGGGAGGAATTAGTTATCTCGACTACTAACTCAACCAAACGTTCCTGAAACCGCAGAGCACTCGGATATCGTGGGTGTTTTGAAGTGTTGATAAACAGTAAATGGATGGTTAGGTAACCAATTTGTTAAAATTCTTTGTAATATGGATAATTTAAATGCACTTAATCTTTTGTAGAGGCTGTGGTGATCTCTGTTGAAAGCAGCATATAATTTAAAGCAGATTAGGAAGTAAAATCGACAATACAACGTTTATTAATATAGGCGATAAAGGAAAAATCTGACCTTTACGATGTGGAACGAATACTTGATTTTTAGTTAGTACAGTATAAATTCCATCCTCGTACTTGCAGCACAGCTACCATTAGTCATTTACGAGCAGTCCCAGTTAAGAGCGCATCGTAGCAAAACCAAACGTGAGACGAAAGGTACACTAGCGGGTATTCAACGACTATGTAGAGTAAACGAAGATAATGACAGACGAGAAGAAAAAGCAGCTCTATAGATCGAATACGAGTTATAATGTGATAACTTACCACGAACTGGTTAAATACACTTCTTTTAATTTAAATATCGTATTTTATGCCATGTATGTGTAATTAACATTTTTTTACATCCGCAATAATAGCGACTATATTACTTCACCAAATAAAGAAATATTTTTTTAAAAAATTCTTATCTAAAAATGGTGATTTAAACGTCGAAGAATGGCAACTAGAGAATTTTTGTAAAATATATTTTACGCCACACAAAATGGCCGTTAAGAAACCACACCTTAGGAACAAGGCACCCAACAAAATTTTCTTATCAAATTTTTGGTTGTAATCAAAATGTATTTCAATAAAGCATGTTTAGTAATATGTAATTATTCAATAGTATCACCATCTAGTGGTGATTTAGCAAACTAACAGGTATCTATAAAATGTATGAATTTAAAGCTAACCAGAACCTCTGTATAGATGGCGCTAGTAGGTTTATTTTAAGAAGTTTTGTAAAATAAGAAATGTAAATACAATAAATAAATAATTCAATCCTTTATGAACTAAAACGTACATGGTAATGGCAGTAAATACAAAACATTCAGATCATTAAGGTAGAGAAATAAATAAATAAATAAATAACAATCCTAAATATCAAGTCACAGATACCTTTTAGTCTTGTTCCTTTCCAAACAGTAATTAGAGAAAAGTATAAAATCGATCGGAAAAGATACGATATCGATTTTTGCACGTTACAAATTTCATCTATTTTGTCCGAACAAGGTAGGGGAGCTAGTATGTATGCACTGCACCAACGTAGAATAGCAAGAAATACTCTTTGATGTAGAAAATGTATACTCTGATGTCCCCGGTGTTTTGAATAATCCTTCTTTCTATTGAGTGGAAAAACTCCTTTGTTTCTGAACAACAAGGGTTTCATAGGCCAATCCCTTAAAAATGTGATAGGATTTTAGATATTGATACTTGTTGTGTTTCTATATACCAGTATGTTCTGCTGTGGCTCCAGTCGGTGCTCAGGTGTAAGGGAGATGAGTATTGCACAATGTATCTGCGCATGTGCTGTCTAAAATCAGGGGTCTTAACTGATTATAATTTGTTCATAAGTTAATTAGGTAACGAATCGGAAAGCTACACTTTGTAGTGCTCAATTGTCAAATTTGATGAGAACATGCAACAGCTAGTCTGCAAATTTGGCAAAACCGCATTGTCCCAAACAGCAACTTTATTTTATATTTACTAACTTTACAAATTAACTATAGCAACGCAAATAAACTTTTATTTACTCTATAAGCTTTAATAGTAAAAGGGAATACTATAATGTGGTACATTTTGCGTAAGGCGCCGTAAAGGCGAAAAAAAAAAGAGTTCACAATAACTAAAATAATAAAATACCCTACCAGACGTACTATAATGGCTTCACTGAATGACGTCTTCAAAATATTACCATTATAACAAATCTGCAAACAACGTTCGATTAAGTGACAAAAAAAATGTGTTCTACACTCGGTCCTCAATTGATAATCAAAATTTATTTTAACAGTATCTTAAGCCTATTCTCTTAAAATCACACGTAAACAAGAGCTTCCAATTTTGGTCTGGGTGCTGTCTTGAGTCAAAATACCTTTGGTGGTAAATAGGTCTTTAGCCATATTTGCTGTAGGTTGCCAAAAACCACACTATTCTAAAACTGAGACAAAATAACTGGTCGTATTTTTGCAATTAGATGGCATCAACACTACATAGAGGTGCACATTTTTCTGTAGTTATTGGCTATAATTCGCTTCTTTGATTGGACAGCTTTCAGAGCTTTCCTGAACGGCTACTACGTTAAGTACAGTCCTTTTGAAACATTTGATAGAGTTGGTTGGCTTCTCTTCTTGGTTCAACTATCCTTTTGTTTCTCTCTTTAAGACATTTTGTTGTTCATGCACTGTATCAAAGTATGTTTTTCTTGATACAATGAGATCTTTTGTCTGATTTGTTATAATACTAGTTCAGGGCTGAAGCCTACATTTGCAAAGTTCAGTTTCTTATGTCAATCGTTTACACAGACCAGATTTTCGCTAGAAATATTGTCTATCTTGTCTTACAGGCTGTCGGAGTATTCCTATCTTTTCTTGCAGTTTTAGGTGCCTGGAGTACGCTTAAGTATTAGATAAATTTTGGTGCTATTTGTTTTTTATTGTACTCATTCTATTTTTTGTATTTTTTTTCTAAATCGGATTTTGGAATTGTTTGTTTAAGTTTACGTGTTTCATATCTGGATACCACTATAGCTAAAATTAAAAATCATGAATACTCTTCCTTTCCACATTCTTTAACTTTACTTATTGTGCATTTTGTTTTTTTCCAGTTTAGATATTGCTTCTATATCTTTTTGAGACCGAGACATAACGTTCCAAGTACCACTTGTTTTTTTTGTCATTTCTGCTTAATTTACATTTCATGTGTTCCGTTCCAAGTCTCATTACCGTAGCTCTTGCAGAGGTCATTTTGATTTCCAAGCTTGCTCTACTCCCTAGCCTCCTCCTTCTGTGTTTGAGCTCTGTAACCGGAACAGTACAAGGAATAATTTATATAGTTAATTTCCTAAATTTCCTTAACGGTCTTCTTCAGATCCACCCACGAGGTAACGAGTTCTCCTCGGACCTCTACATATAATTTCTACCTTCAGAACAACCGAATAATCCCAGTATTTAAATTTTACAAAGCGCCACTAATTCTACACCTCAATTTATAATTCATTTACTTAAACTGGTCTTTCCGAAACTTCACTTGAACGTTAATTTCCTTGATAACGTTTAGTTAAAAAAATAATAAATCCGGCTACTATGTAAGTAAAATGTTTTATTCAATTTTTTTAAATCCTTACAACCTTTTTTTATATGCAAACCCTATGTACGCCTTCTAACAATAGTTAGCTATCCCGCAATATTTGTATCCGGTTACGATGCTTTCCAACTCGAACTTACATGTAATTTACCACACAATGACTGAATCAATATGAGGAGATGGTGCGAGTGCAGAATCACATTGTTTGAAAAGTATCAGAGCGGATAAATCTAGCGATAACGAAACAGCACATCAGTAATAAATTTTTGTCCGACTTGACGAAGCAACTAACCTACGCTAAACTCAGTGCACGCAAACAAAACCTATTCCTGGTGTAGAAAGGGAATCATGCCCAACTACGCCGCACAAATGTCAACTGGTCAAAACCGGGTAGCCACAGTCGAGCAAATACGCACGCCATATATCGAAATTCCTACTTAACCCTCCACCTTGAGAACGCTTTGATACGTGGTACAGAGCCAATGCACCTCGAGATTACAAGAGAAACCATGATATCTGTCACGAGATGTGGGTTTGCGTTATTCCTCAACCGTAAGCCCATGATACCTTATCGTAAGGTATTGCAAATTAGACAGGTTTCCTCATTAGTCGTCTTTTATAATGAGCAGTGCCATCTGCTGTAAGAAACTTCTAACCTCCTTCCCACTCAGGCAAAACGTGTTACTTCAAACATAATCCTATGCTTTGTAAATAAATAGGCACATGCACAGGCACATGCACATCCACATGCACATGCACAGACACAGGCACAGGCACAGGCACAGGCGCAGGCACAGGCACAAACACAAGCACATGCACAGGCACAGACAGGCACAGACGCAGGCACAGGAACAGGCACAGGAACAATCACAGGAACAATCACAGACACAGGCACAGACACAGGCAACGGCACAGACACAGACACGGACACGGACACGGACACGGACACGGACACGGACACGGACACGACACGGACACCGACACGGACACGGACACGACACGGACACGGACACACACGGACACGGACACGGACACGGACACGGACACGGACACAGGACACGGACACGGACACGGACACGGACAGACAGGACACGGACGACACGGACACGGACACGGACACAGACACGGACAGGACAGGACACGGACACGGACACAGACACGACACGGAACACGGACACGACACGGACACGGACACGGACACGGACACAGACACGGACACGGACACGGACACGACACGGACACGGACACGACACACGGACACGGACACGGACGACGACACGACGGACACGGACACGGACGAACGGACACGGACGCGACACGGACACGGACACGGACACGAACGACACGGACACGGACACGACACGGACACGAGACACGGACACGGACACGGACAAGACGGACACGACACGACCGACACAGGACACGGACACGGAACGACGACAGACACGGACCGGACCGGACGCGGACACGGACACGGACACGGACACGGACACGGACACGGACACGGACACGGACACGGACACGGACACGGACACGGACACGGACACGGACGACGGACACGGACACGGACACGGACACGGACAGACACGGACACGGACACGACGGACACGGACACGGACACGGACACGGACACGGACACGGACACGACACGGACACGGACACGGACACGGACACAAACACGGACGCGGACGCGGACGCGGACACGGACGACGGACACGGACACAGAGCACGGACCGGACACGCGGACACGGACCGGACACGGACACGGACACGGACACGGACACGGACACGGACACGGACGACACGGACACGGACACAGGACACGGACACGGACACGGACACGGACACGGACACGGACACGGACACGGACACGGACACATACACGGACACGGACACGGACACGGACACGGACACGGACACGGACACGGACACGGACACGGAACGGACACGGACACGGACAAGGACACGGACAAGGACACGGACATGGACACGGACACGGACACGGACACGGACACGGACACGGACACAGACACAGATACAGGCACAGTTACAGATATGGCCCTAAATATAACAAACGTCTTAGAACTCCTTAAGTTTGGACTGCAATTCATATAACGGTAACTATACTCACAAAAGTAATTTATAATGTTAATTATCTAATAATTTCTTTATCGTCTTCTTCAGATCTACTTACTAGATAATTGGTTCTCCTTGTATATCTGTTTCCAAATTTTACTTACAATTGTCGTCAATCTCAAGTATTTAGATTTGATATCTTTGTTCGTAAGAGTGGTCCTTGCGGAAGGGTTAGTTTACTTTAGAAAGTAATGAAATCGTTAGTTCCTTTCTGCGTTGAACTTTTAGTACTTGCATGCTCTTTTTTATTTTCAACCTTCCTGTTTAGCAATAATAAACTATCTTGTATTATTTGTATTTTACTGCGATACCTTTTCTTAAATAAACTGTCTCTCTCAACTCATACCTACAGTGACTAATATTTTATGTACGGAAAATCTTTGGCTAAAAACCGTACAAGATAAAACTGGATAAACACCTTGATTGATACTTATAGTTTTGGCACCTACGTTCCATTCCGCGGTTACTGCTATTTTGATGATTAAGGAACTTTCCATAGTCTACAATTAATGCTATTGTGCATGCAGGATTTATCTAGTTCTATGAGTATATATGATATTATGATAAACAGTAAATAAGTTTATGCTTTTGGGTATACGCTGTTAGATATTAATGTGAAAGCACATATTTGTTTGGGAATTCTGCCGTTAAGTGTAAACTTGAATAACAGCAACTCTTCCTATTAGAAACTACCCAAAGTGCTTGTTATAGTCTACAGTTAAGTAATGTAAATTTGTATAACTGGTGCAGTAATCCAAACATTGTTTTGTCTATCATTGTAACTAATAAATGCAGAACATTTCACTACCATACTTATTTCTTCATATTATTTTATGTGGATAAATTGTTACCTCTTAATCTTAATAACCAATTATACCTATATGAAGAGGAAATATTACACGAAAAACGTACTTATGTCGGACTTTATCGCATCACTCGGTGTACGAGCTTGCGTTTTATTTTGTTTTATTGTGGCTGTTTTTATAATTTTTTTCGACAACGCAATGCAAATAATCGGTTTTTTTATTTGCAAAAGATTATCATATATAGTTTTCCTATAGACAATTATTTTGTGTACGTAGATAATTTTTAGTCCAGGTTTATACAGCGGCGATTATTTGTGTTGTGTTGTGTCCAATAAAATATGTGAAGGGTATCCAACACTACATACTAAGAATAAGTGAAAAATCTATAAATACTAAATTCTTAGGCCACAAAAAGGTAAGTAAGTTTTGACAACGTTAATTAACTACCCAAATGTTAAAAAACAATGTCATATTTAGTTAACGTACTTGCTTTTAACTAAAAGTTAAATTAGTGTTAAATGTAACTAATTTCATACAAAAGAGGCAATTTGCGAAGTTACGCATACTACGACCATATAGATTAGTTACGTCGAAATACTGTGTACAGTAAGTACCACAAATAGTAAAAGACTGTGAACATAAATTAACGCAAAAACAGATACATAGTGTTAAGGTATTGCTACATAATACAAAAACGATTTACCTTCTAAAACGACACATGCATTGACGATCACAACGACCGTATAAATTAATCGCGCTTATAAAAGAGAAGAATGAAGAGAAGACAGAACCCAAAAATGAAATTGGAATAAAAAATAATACAAAAACTGCTAAAATAAAAGGGAATAATTATAAGCGTAAGGCCCAGTTTAACCTTTCACGACCACGTAAGATGCTTGCGTTAAAGCACTGAACGGAAGGAGTTCATTTACCACTTACACAATTTACTTGTAATAAAGGGAGGAAGACTACCCTAAGCTTTCAAATACACTGCGTATTCTTTCCGGTAATGTAATATTAATTATTATATCCTTGTTCTACATTCTGAAAAGATAAACAGTAAACTATAAGACATCAGAGGTTAGTAGATTTCTTGCAGATGTACGAAAATATATTCTTATCGCAAAACCACAAAAAAGCTAGTAAGACGTTTTTTGTTATTAAACAAGGCATATTTTTCAGCAATATTTGTTTTTAGGGTAGAATACGCAAACAAATAACGTTTTTCACGTTTAAACCTTTAAGATTCCAAATACTGTGTATACGCATATTAAACAAAGTACTTTTAAGTGGTAAATAATTAAAGAGGTAATGTATTGATTTAGGTGGACTTGTTTCTTTTCTTTAAAATAGAGTTTTAAACAGGTTGTTGTTTAAAAGCATGTAAAAGGTGTTTTATGTAATAAAATTTAAGTGATTTTCCAGTGTGGTTTATGCATATTTCATTAATCAAATTTGTACTAAAGTTTTAGTAACACTAATTTATGTGAGATTAAACATAATGGTTACATCTAAGTATTTTACAATCACTTTAGAAAAAGTTTCTAAATTGAGGATTAGCTTTAACTATTTTATAATAGGGCAAGACAACGTATTCATATTGGTGCAACAAGTTGCTTGAAAGATACATGTATTCTTACAAAATTTATGACATTAAGAAGTTGTCATTTAATGTTGCTAATACTATCCCACTAAATAGGTGCTTAGTACGCATCAAAAAACTCTTGGAAAACAATTAGGCATAATTTAAAGAGACTCAAATAAATATATTGAAAACGATTAACGCAAATTTAAAGAACGTAACTGATGTGAGTCAAAACCTAATGAACATTCGTATTAAAATATGCCTAGTATGCTAAGGAAAAATTGGCCTTATTAAACAACCCATAGTGATTTCGTATTGATAGGTTCCGTCGAGGTACCAAAATACACGATACTATCATATCAAAGTTATTATTATCAAATATTAGTAGGTAAAACTGAATAAATTGGAATATATTGTAATAGAAACAAAGATATGAGTAGATTAAGAGTGTTCAAATAATTGTACCGTATGAATTGCTTACGTCATGATACTGAACAAAAATTCAGGGTCGTAAAAATTAAGATGTATTTTTCTAATATGCGAAGATTTGTTTGTATACATCCAGGAAATCTATATAAAATACACAGTATACACTCGACTTCGTTTGAAGATAGCCAGGATACGATTTCAATTACCTGAAACACATTTCCTTAGGATTGTGTATTGCGGTATCTGACCACCATGGTGGTCCATAAGTGACACGTTTTAAACAAGTTTTAGTAACACCGCACCCTGTTTTGTATTTTTGCATTTATGTTTTACGTATTGATTTTTGTAGAACGTGAATACAAAAATGCACCATTAATAAATCCAAGAATATCTAAGTATTTCCATCATATTTTATAATTTCTAAAAAAAATAAAAAGATAGTGTTTAGATCAGCTGATCTTTGAGGATCACTGAAGAAGTATTGT
>JARFJB010001355.1:1042500-1055000 GCA_036346205.1 Vesta saturnalis | reverse complement strand
ATACTTATATTTTGTATCACAATGTTGGTTAGTGTACGGGAGAACGAAACTCAGATTGGAACAGTTATTATTGTACACTCTGGTATGACGGCAGGATTTTTATAGCATCGGGTTGGCACCGCCTCATTCGTACGAATCGCGCGTGTTTCTTTAAATGTCTACTGGGTGGGAGTTGCTTTAATCGTGATTTGTGAGAGGTCAACGAGCGGGGACTCAAACTACAGTGATCTTGCGCTTAGAACATGAGAGAGTGTTCGCGTCTTGGACGTGTAGCTCTGTGTGACGAGATAACTACCAGATTTGTGAGTGCGAATCAATTAGAACTGAGAAATTTTAAGTCGGAAATATTTTTGTTCTAGATTCATTCACGGAATTTCAGAATAGTGGTCTAAGAGAACACTTAAAATTTTGAAGGGGCCTCCCTTGAATCGCTGATATTGTGAACATTTTAAGCAATATTGTGGGCTCAATTTATTGTATTCAAAGGACAGTTTTACGAAGAGGCAGGAGACTGTTTTGGTTGCGACGGTACTGGAAGAGTTGAAAATGCCTAACTGTTTAAAATGACTCGCAGTTGTTAAATGAAATCTGGTGGAGGAAACGAGATCCATAAGTTGCTAATCACTTGGGTGGGGGCAAAATCAGGGAAGCATGTAATGGTGGTGTGATATTTTTGTGTTTTACTTGGAAACAGTGTAAAGCAATATTCTTTTTGGTGAAATTTAGTATCTATTTTGCTTGTGTCTATAAAATAAGTAAATAAGCAACTTGTTGGCAGTTATTTTTGTGTTTTATGAGGCTATATTTCAGTAATTAGCTCCATAAATTATTAATCTGAAGAGTAACAGCTTATTTTGGTGGCGTACTGTAAGCACGGTTTTATATATAATACAGTTTCTTACGTACAGTCATAATATAAGTTTAATACAAATTTTAGCATTCTTACAGGCAACGACGTTTATTATATATTAGTTAGGGTATTTTTGAGTAAGATTGCAATTTGACGCCTATTTGTTACGTCACAAATTTGTTTGTCACTATTGGAATTGCTTAATCAATCATTTAAACTAAAATTGCACGTATGTGAAGTTTCGGTTTTCTTTTCAACTAGTAGTAAAATGGTCTTTTTGGAAACGTACAATAAAACATATTTTTTAAGGTGGGCGGCAATAGAAAGTTTGCAAAGATGTCTAAACGCAACATTCGTGTATTTTGAAAATGACGTATACACCACGAATCAAATAAAATTTTATTTATGTTTATTTAAGTGATTTGGGCTTAATGTTAATTTTAATGCTTACAGTGCATGAAAAGTACTTTCCATAATAGCTTAGAAATAGTATAAAAAAATCAAACTGAGACGCTATTGCACTGAGTACTGCTTTGAATTTTGGGTTTTGGATGTATGTGAATGTAAATTCTGTTAACGATACAGTAGGTTATGTGAAAGTGTTGGTTACTGCATGTTAAGGTAGACCTTTGATAGCTTTGACCTTATTTTGTGGACGATGGGTCATCAGTAGATGGAATGAAATACACACCTGGAATCTTGTCGAAAAATGCTTTGAATGATGCCCATATTGTTATTCGGTGTTCATTAAAAATTGGGTTGATCTTTGACTCGGTAATTACCCTATCAAGATTAAAATATGAAGTACACACCTATTGATATGCTATCAATTATAAAACATGTTTGATCACATATGAACCGTTTATCCTGTAATCGTGGATTTTGGTGTTTGATCACATTGTGTGACGAAGAGCCAACCTTCTAAAAATAAGTGAAAAATCGGGAACCTTAATTTATTTTCATTCCCATCTAACAATAATTAGAACATATGTTTCTAAGAGAAAAGTTCTTACGCCACCAAAAGGTAGAAGTAAGCTACCCAAATGCCAAAAACAATTTCTTATATTTTTGACCACATGATTTTAACTAAAAGCTAAATTAGTGTTAAATGCATCTTGTTCCATACATAAGCGGCAGTTTGCGAAGTTACACATACTACAACCATATAGATTAGTTGCGTCACAATATTGTATGTATTATTAAGAGCGCAAAAATCTAATTTAAGAGTGGAAGATACAAAATAACATTGATAAAGAAAATTAATAAAACTGTAATACAAGAACACTATCATAATACAACCAATAGTAACAAATGGAAAAAAAAATTGAGGGAAAAACAAATAAATGAGGTATAGATAAAGCTAAATAATAAAAAAATGGATTCATCCTACAAACTGACACATGCATTGACGAACACAACAAGTGTATGAATTGGTTGAGAGAAGAAATGATAAGGTACAATGTAACAAATGTAATTGTGATAGAGTAATACATAAACACCGCTAAAATAAACGGTAATAACAGTAAACGTAATGCTCAGCTTAGTCTCCCACGATCACGTAAGAGGTTTGCCTTAAAATACCGAACGGAAGGTGTTCATTTACCACTCACCCAATTTACCTGTAATAAAGGGGGGAAGACTACCCTACAGAATGTTCTACATTCTGAAAAGATAAATATTAAACTATTGAACATCAGAAGTAAAGTAGATTTATTGCGAATATACAAAAATATTTTCGCATTGCAAGATCACAAAAAAAGTGGATAACGCGTTTACTGTTATTAAACGAGGCGTATTTTTCAGCAATAATTTGTTTTTGGAGTAGAATACGCAAACAAATAACGTTTTTTACGTTTATACCTTTAAAGATTCTAAATACTGTATATTCCCATATTAAACAAAGTACCTTAAGCGGTAAATAATTAAAGAGATAATGTATTTGATTTAGGTAGACTTGTTTCTCCATTTTAAAACAGAGTTTTAAACAGGTTATGGTTTAAAAGCATCTGAAGGTGTTTTATTATTTACTACAGTTTAAGTGATTTTCCAGTGTGATTTATGCATATTTTACTAATCAAAGTTTTAGTAGCACTAGTTTATCATTGTGAGAATAAACCATAAATGGTCACATCTAAGTATTTTATGACCATTTAAAAAAAGTTTTTAAATTTAGGATTAGCTTTAACTATTTGATAATAGTACAAGGCGAAGTATTTGAATTGATGCAACAAGTTGCTTGAATGATACATGTATTTTTAGAAAATTTACAATAAAACTAAAAATTTAAGCTGCAAATTCAAATTAAAGAAGTATGTTAGTAATTACTGTTGCTAATACTATCCCACTAACATAGGTGCTCATTATTAACGCGAATTTATAAAGGGTGACTGATGTGAATCAAAACCTAATAAATGTTCGTGTTAAAATATGCCCAGCATGCTAAGCAAAAATTTATTTCATTAAACATTACGCATAGTGATTTCGTATATATTGGTTTCATGAAGATATACAAATACACGATACTATCAGATCAAAGGTATTGTTATCAAACGTTATTTGATGAAACTGAATGAATTGAAATATATTGTAATAGAAAGAAAGAAATGAGTAGATTAAGAGTGTACAAATTATTGTACCGTATGATTTGCTTACGTCACAATACTGAACAAAAACTCAGGGTCGTAAAACTTAAGATGTATTTTCCTAATATGCAAATATTTCTTTGCGTACATTCAGGAAATTAATATAAAATACATAGTGTACACTCGACTTCGTTTGCAGATAGCCGGGATACGTTTTCAATCACCTGAAACACATTTTCTTAGGATTGTGTATTGTCATATTTGAACCACTATTGGTTGTAGAGCGTTTTGAGTTTAGTGGCATCTGGATTTCTTTTGTTCATACAAGTTTTAGTAACACTGCACCTTTTTTTGTAAAATTTAGAATCAAATTAACGTTTTAATTAATGCTTTAAGTGGTTTTACGTTAATTGATTTTTACTGAAAAATGAACATGTACTTAGTCGATAAGTTACGGACCAAACGCACAGTAGCACAATTATTCCGTATTCTGAGGTGACTTAACAAAAGAACTACTATGAAATACGATGCTATTTCGGAAAATATGAATTCGGGAAAATAAACTTTAAACTGGCGCCACCGCTTAAAGTTTTTAATGGGAAAGGGTCACAAAAAATAACTCATATAAGAGCTAGCTAAGGTTCACAAAAAGGTGTAAGCTTTCTTAACAAATCCGCTTTATATCATTTATTGACTCTCAAACTGTATTACAAACTAATAACCGCACTTTACATGAGTATAATTTCAAAATATGCAAACTTAGTTGTCCAACTCCGGCATGCACAATTATATTCAAATATTAATATTGATATACTTACATTAACCATTCATAAAAAAAATAGTAATAAACAAAATAGTAAATTTTTAGTCTACAAAGAGTTTGGCTTCTAGATACGTGAATTTAAGGTTCATTATCGAAGGAATTTGGTCAACGGAAAAATATCAGTTTTTATTGATAAAAGAGTTTGAGGTATCGTGGGAGTGTAGGTATTTCAGTTCGTTTTTGGCGCGTAATAAAATTTAAGTAAGGAGTGTGTATGAATGGTTAGAGGACATGAAATTGAATGTGGCTGAAACTGAAGGATCCACAGATGAGTCTAGTTACAGTGGCCGGAAAAGTAAGAAGCACATTAGCGTCCTGGTAGTAAATGTTGTTACAGTACCGTGTTGAATGAACTTTCGGTAGGGGAAGTTTTTCTGTCAACCCTTTAAGGGGATATTGAAGTAGATCCGAACATCACGGTAATATCATATCGTTGAGTACCATTTGTTCTGAGCGATATTTTTAGAAGAGGGTTTAGTGTTAAAACTTAGTGCTATCCCTTACCTATGATTTAAAATCGCGCTTAGTGCGGAGGAAAAAGAACGTCCGTTCATAATATTGCTTAATTCAGTGCTGTGTAATTACAACTTTCGTTTAAGAAGTGTAAATAAGTTTCTTTGTAATTATATTAATCAAGTGATACCGAAATCAAACAGTTCCTTTTGATTTAAATAACTTTTGTTATCCATTGAAAAGCTTTCGACCGTTGCTGCTATATTGGGGAGCCCGCAGGAGGACAGTTACCGTTCCGTAAGAATGTAAAGAACCAGAATACTTTACAAAAACTTTTTTGAATTAATTATTTGTTAATTAACCTGTTTTAATTAAATTGCAGAAATCGACAAACGTTAAGAATTGTCAGAGTCCCCTCCAGTCTAACAAACAATCTATACATTAGAATTACCGCCAGAAGCCGTTCCTGCCTTCCGATGACCGAGCTGGTAGTGTAGTGGTGACACGATCTGCTTAGCATTCGGGAGGTAATGGGTTCGATTCCCGTTACCGTCTACCTTGTATGAGGTTTTTTCAGGGGGTTTTCCTCATACACATGTAGCGGCATGGTCACTGCGTATATGCACACCATGTGCGGCTACTTAGGCGAATGCTGGGGTAGTATTTTCCCCCTCAGAACCCTAACTCCGTTCCTTCCGATCCTATCCTGACCACACCTATCCTTAATCCCACCATGCATATATACGTAACGTATGTATGTATGCTGGGAATCCATGATTGTGGCTGAAGGAGCTCGGGAAGCTCGAGCAGCCCGCCCTCCCCCTTGGGGAGGGAATGAAATACGTTGACTTTTCCTTTTCCTTTTTTTCCTTCCGATGATTTGAATAAAATCGCAAGACGCTCTCATTCCTATGGGTTTCTTTTAAGAGTCCAGACCGACCTGGTTCTTTTCTCATTATGTTCGAATTCTCAGTTCGGGCGCGGCCGCGCTATTCACCATGGGTCTCCCTTCAGGTCCTAGGTCTTTTTTCTCATTATTCTCCTTTGAGTCAACTCGACTCAGTCCACCTAGACTTATTTCAATATACCAGGGCTTACTGCTGCTTACATCTGTGGTTACCTGCATGTAAGTTAATTACACAACCATACACATACGCAAGTAAACGACGCCACGCTGGGGATACACCCAACGTTGTATTTTACATACTCCATCCGATATAGAGGCGGGTGTGACTGGTGCCGATTCACGGGATATCAATTAAACAGCGTAATGAGCAGTAGCCCAGAACCTTTTAGTTGATATTCAAAACACAAACTCATACTAACACGCCGCCCCAGGCTATGTAAACGACGTGCAGGAAGCCTACAAGTAGAAAACAACACGCTGTCTTCAATTAGACACATTTCGGTCACCCAGTTTCGTAAATTACGAAAAGTTAATGTAAAACAGTGGGTATTACATTTCAATTTGACCTAACGTAATTACCAGTTTAAAATAAGATTCTTGTGAAGTTTACTTCTTAGTAGAAGTCCTGAAACCGCCCGCTCATCGTGAGATATCCGGAGGGTAGAAAATACCTGAATACCGAAAGGTCCCGAAGATATAAAGGGTTTACGCCGTCCCCAGGCGGAAAAAACTTTACTTGTTGTCGGACGTCCTGGCAAAGTGTTTATCCCAGATCGCACGTCGCGATAATCCAGAATTAAAGTAGTAATCCTTCTTATCATACCGTACCTATAAACGTTTAGTTTATTCTGTATCTGATCCTAAAAACTAAACGTTCCTGAAGGTTTAGATACCTTAAAACCGCCCATGAGTTGGAGGCTCCCAGGTAGCGATTACCGCCGCTATCTCAGCCTGACGCGCACGGCGCATCCAAGTGACTAACGCATTAATGCACCCGATTGCTCATAGACCACCACCAATTCTTTTTTATTAAAAAGCTCTACTATTTACGAAATGCAATTAGAGTATATTTTAATCACCCGTAATTAGATAGACTACCGTTAGTAACAAACTCTTGTAAGTATTAGTTAGATTAATATCAATTATTCAAAATTATTGATTTTCTGTTTGACCTAGAAGCAGGTATATAGAAATTGTTCACCATGTTGTCTTCTCTTCGCAAACACCCGTTCAACGTTAAATCCCGATATCATAACTGTATAAGACCAGTTGCTTTCCACTGGGAACCATCAGAAAGATCCGGACTTTAAAATATTAGAATATTTGAAAATAAACAAAATTTCTTTTTGTTTTCACGTTGTATGTGACATTAAGATCCCTTTCCTTCTTGAATATAAACACGTAGTTAATGTTATTTTCGCAGCAAACGTAACGAGTGAGCTACTATACAGCGCTACTATACGTCGCCGACCACAAGTAGAACCGTCCCTGGTGGATAGTGGATCTTTAGTATACTTATAATATATATTTTCGTTGTGTTATTTCAGCATCTGATTTGTTTTAATTCGATCGTATGTATTTAAGTTAGATTTAAGTGTGAATATTTAGATAATGTAATGAATAGATCTAATATATGAAACCCTTTTGAGTTCATTCTTCAGTGTGAAAAAATTTGGTAATAAGTGGACAACCGCCAGAAACGAACTCCTCCTCTTTTTATTATATAAAAGCCGACGTGAGCTAGAACCGTGGTAAATAAAGTTAAACTTAAATTATAACGTAAGCAAGAGACGCTTACAAGCTGGAGGGTCATTTTCAGAGACCTACCGTATGCAGTGTAAAGAAAACAGAAATTGTGGTGTGTACTTATTCAAAATCAAACTAAACACTTCCGCATTCTTTTTCTTGGTGTAGCTGATAATTTTAATAAAGTGTTGTTTTCTTATTTTCTATTTATCATACGGATGAATACGCTTTTTAGTTTATGTTTAAATTTTACTTAATAGCCGTCAGACGTGCAACGTTTTATAAAGTGTATTCATCCATGATGTATTGATATCATATTGTGAACTGTTACTAATTTAATCCGAATGTGTTGCATAAATATATGTATTGCCGAACTTGTTAAATTTTCTTGTAGTCATCGACATTAATAAGATTTATTTTGGCATTGTATAAAACAGATAATAGATTAACCTGCGAATTGAAATAGATAGCATCAACCCAATACCTACCACAGATTTTACGAAATTGGTGATGTCTTCAACATCTATATCAAGCTACTGTTTGAGGATGATTTTATTTATTTGCGGAAATTAATGAACTACACAATTTTATAGTGACGACGTGCGAATATTTTTCAATATTTTATTATAACAGTAGCGTGACAATTTGAGAGAGAATTCGTTAATAAGTATTTTAGTTGTTTTGAATTGGTTAATACAATTTCATTTGAAAATAGGTTTAATGAATAACGTAACGTAATTGTAAGGTACATTGGATGGTTAAGCCAGCATCTGTTTTTTTATATGCACGCCTGTATTGCGCGTATTCGCAATTACTTAGAAGTTATTTTAGGAATCAACGTAGCAACTGCCATGCACGGATTCACCTGTATTTACGATAAGAGTAAGCGAGTTTTGTTACAGTCGAAAATGAAATTAGCACGACAGGATAATTAATGTGCATCGGTCTAGTTCGGTGGTACAGAGGGCCTCGGGTGTGTTTCTGAATTTAAGTACTAAGGGTGGCTTTTCGTATTGTCGAAAGTCATCAATAAGGGTGAGTCGCAATCGTGATAAAGCCGTGTAAAGGGCGCTTGTCTGTTAAAACAAAATCGGTAAGAATACGCCTGTGCATGTGTAGGTAAATCAGCCCCAAACAGACAAGAATTTCACTTACCTTCACGTTAGCTACATCCAGGTGCACGTAGGTGGTGTTCCGAGAACTTCAACTCTAAAACAAACCTCAAAATATTCGCAAGCCTTCAAATAATAGGGAAGCGTGCAAACAAATCAGCCGTTGGGGTTCAACTGCTTTCTTTAACCTATTATGTGCGCTCACGCACACACACACGTACGCACGCACGTACCCGCCCACCCGCGCGCCCGCGCCCCACACACCCACTCACGCACGCAACCAACCAACCACCCGCATGCACGCACGCACGCACGCAAACACGTTCGAACGCACGCACGCACGTACGTACGCAAGCACATACACACACACACACACACACACACACAGACCGTCAACAAAATTCGACACCTTTTCAAAAGTGGTTATCTTTGAACCACTCATTTGATTTTGATGGTTTTCTTTTGTGAACTGCAATACTGTGGTTGAAATTTTAATGAAGAGTTAAATTTGAAAATGTACGAGGTGCACAAATGTGATGTTTTTTACACAAAATTTTAAACACTCTGTACGATGCAGCAACTACAACAGGGGGAGTCAACTGGTGTCAAAATGTAGCACCTCGCTTTATGAACATTTTGGAATTTTATTCAAGTTATTATCTCTGTTACTAAAGAAGATTGATTGTTTTTGAGCCAATGGTATAAAAAAATTAAAAGTAATATCGAAACGTATGTTTAATCTCTTAAATCTGATGAAAACATTAAAGTTTTAGAAAAGAATAAAATGTAATGCGCTAATATCCGTTATGACTTCCTCTTGCCAAAATGACCTCATTCAATCGACGTGGCATCGAATTAATAAGGTTAGTAATGATAGGTTGATGAATTGCATTGAAATCTTCTTGTAGTGCTACTTGAAGATCTTGGAGGCTGTTAGGCAAAGCAGGCCAGCGACGAATGCGTCTGTGAAGTTTGTCCCAGAGACGTTCAATAGAATTGAGATCAAAGCTGCAACCTGGCCAAACCATTCGTCCAATACCCACTTCGTCCAAATACTCGTTAACTATTCGAGCGACGTGCGGTCGTGCATTATCATGCATTATAACATGAAATCGTTTTCGATATAACGAGAATAGGTAATAGCAGCGTCCTGGCGGATATCTTCGATATATCGATATGCATTCAAAACCCCGTTTTCAACAAAGATTAGTTCTGTGTGAACGTCACTAGTAATTCCAATTCCCGTCCGCACCATTACAGATCCGCCATGATAACTGAGGCTTCTGAAATTGTACAGTCGACAAATCTTTTGTTTCTGCGCCTCCATACTCGCTCTCGACCATCAGAAGATCGCAGACAAAAGCGCGGTTAATCCGTGAAAAGGACGTTATTCCATTGCTGCATCGCCCAATTCACATGAAAACACACAAATTTCAGACGCGCTTGACAATGTCTTGGAAGCCTTTTTGAAAACAAGTCACTTTATCGAATTCTTCGTCGTATTGTGTTTGTACTGACTTCAACCTCGCGCACAGTTCGCACCAAATGTTGTGGTTCTATGACCCTTTAAAGAATTCAGGCAAATAGAACAGTCATCAATTGAGTTTGTCTTCCATTTTCTGCCTGAACCAACCCGCCTGATGTAATTTCCTGTTTCTATATACCGATTCTAGGCATATTGGACTGTTTTCGAAGTACACCCAACGTTGACATAACGTTGACTTCGGCCATCCTCAATTAACGTTACAGTACGCGCAACTTCAGTTAAATTAAGGGCATTTTTTAAACTAACAATATATTTGACACCTGTTACTTTGGCATCTGACATTCAAAACTAACTTGACTATTACATGAGAATTTTTGCACGCGACCACTGCGTTTGAAGGGTTTAATTTAAAACCGTGTAACTTCTTTAACAACAGAGGTAATAACGTTAATAAAAATCCAAAATGTTCATAAAGTAAGGGGCAACATTTTGACACTAGTCGACACCCCCTGTTTTAGTTGCTGCATCCTACAGGGTGCTTCAAATTTTGTGTAAAAAAACATCTCCATATTAATGCATCTCGTACATTTTCAAATTTAAGTCTTCATCAAAATTTCAACCACAGTATTGCAGTTCACAAAAAAAACCATCAAAAACAAATAAGTGGTTCAAAAAAATGTGCCAAATTTTTGGTGGCCGAATTTTTTTGACGGTCAGAGTATATACAGGGCGTTCAAATACACATGCCAGTTTTTGGTTGTTTGGATTGGCTGTTAACCATCTTAATTAGGTATTCGAATCTTAAGCTATTCCAAATACTCGAAAAAGGTTTAATAATACACTCACCCCTAACCACTGAGCTTCCGGCATCCCTTACCGTAACATCTTTGGTTGGTAGTTTTTCCGGAATTTTGTTTACACACACAGATAAACACTAAAGCATAGATCATGATAAGAAATTAATATTCCTAGAGTTAAGAAGACTCAATCTATCTTTGTTGGAAACTCGGTTTTGACGTCCTAGGTTAAACACAATACCTTATATTTCCGATATTACCTAATAGGGTTAACAAAACGACAAAATTATTTTCAGAATGTTTGAGCATTAGCTTAAAAAAATTAGTTTTCTACAGACAGATCTCAAAGAAACAATTTTACTAGAATTTTATGGTTCAGTAACCACGAAAATGTTGTCTAAACGATTAGCTGTTTTTTACATATTTCAAATATATAAAAGGGGTTTTTGTATTCCTGTAACGTTATTAACCCTTCTTAAACCTATCGAAACTTTTCGTAACATTTCTTTGCCTCGTTCGCATTTTATCCTCAAAGGCTTGAGATTCATTCTATTGGCTAATCTTATGTATGGACTTGAATTCTCAATTTGAAACGTAGACTTCTTTTGGCTACTTTCGTATTCATTGTCAACATACTTCAAACTTTATGTAACTATAACGTGATCAACTTTTCCTTTCTCTCACTTAAATAATTCTATTACATTAATAATAACGACATAAAAATTTAATAAACTCAGACTACGCCTAATTTAAATTTAAATTCTAATTTCATTACGCAAAAAAGGATCGTTTCAATAATTTTATATTTCGGGTCACGATTTGAGAAATTTACATAGAAAAAATATATAAAACGAAATAACTTTCAAAAATTAGATTTATGTTTTAAGGGAGACTATATTAAAAAAAAAACGAAGAGTCTGCCTTAATTTTGAACCGACGCGATGTAATTGATTTTAGTTTTAGATCTTGTCCGAAATGATGAGGTTAATCGGTAAAAAGGAAGTATCCTAAGGGAATGCTGAATGAACAGAGATAAAAGAGAGAGGAAAAAGGAAGGTAGGTGAGATAATTTAAATAATTAAATCGGAACTAGGAAAACGATTGTAGAGTTACCTTTTGCATTGCAAAATTTTCACAAGTTTCCACTATTAAAATTCATACGTATTAGACCTTTTTTGTGGAGAAAGGGGTAGAAAGTTTCTAGATTTGAAAAGCCGCAGAACAATTAACCGAGTAAAAGTTTCAAATCTTCAAACTTAAGTAACGTCTTTTACATTTTGTATAAGTTTATCTAATAACCAAACTCAGATACGCGGAAAAGCGAGTTTTCAACCAAAAATTTCTATACGATTTTAAATTACACCCTTGATACTGTGTATAACAACGAGAAAACCAATTCAATTAAAAATGATTTGTTTATGTGGAAGAGTTAGTGAGAGGTGATTTTTATCTAATATTGAAAAATCGTGCGATTGAGGTACAAACGTGAAAAAGGCGGAGCTGGCGCCCGAGCACAAACGCGAATTTGTTTTATTTTCGATTTTAAATTTATTTTTAAACATTCAATCGGACCATTATTTATATAAGGATTACCTTTATTTTCTACTAAACTTTTCAATTTTGCGTTGTAAATAAAATGTGTGAGCGTGTCGTTTAGGTATTTATAAAGAAGCTTTGTTTACAAGAGAAAAAAATACAATCTTTTTGGCTTTCTTTTGTTTTCTTTCACTGAACAATTTTATTG
>JARFJB010001355.1:942500-1037500 GCA_036346205.1 Vesta saturnalis | reverse complement strand
AACTCTTAATGTGGTTTTTTTTATTAAAAAAAAACAATCTGTGTGTCCGTATGTACAATATCAATATTTTTGAAACCGATTTGTTATTAATTATTTTTAAGAGAAAGGGAAAATACGAGTAGCAGTATTCAGGTTTTGTGTATTACTTTCTAAATTAGTTAATGATCGGTGTGTAATAGCCAGTTCATATCCAACCATTTCACAAATCGTGTTTAGTATGATTATATGTGGGCACGTTGTATAAAAAATATTTCAGTTCAACGTATGGTACAGCTGAAGGAAAAAAACACTTCTAAAGGTAAGCGTATTATTTTTAATATATGTTTTTTACCTGATATTGCTAACAAAAATGTCGATAAAGATTTTTTTAAAATGTATTATTACTCTTATAGGATGACGTCATAAGATCAACTCTCAAATAGCTGGTACGTATTCGTGGATTTTAAACTTGTAGTTATTGTTAATTTGCGTATAATAATAAACCATTAAAACCTTTTGCCTTTTATTTCCATTATATCAGTTTGATGTTCTTAAAAACATGTTAATTTAATTTAACTCTATGTTATATATATTGAGATGTTTAGATAGGAGTAAGACAAGGATCGGACAGTTTAATTAGTAATTTCTTTAAAAAAAGGGGTGATTTCAAGCATGATACATGTGCGAGACATTTATTTGATATAATTTGGTTCACGATGGGTTGAAAGTGGATTTGTTTTGGGCAAAATAATCTGAATAACATTTATACAATTTGATTTAATCATAAAAAGCATTGTGCTACCAACAAAAATGTCAGGAATGTCAAATAAACTTATTTCCGTACATTAAATTTAGTATTTTCGTTTGTTTCAATAAAATTCAATTTTTCGAAGATATTTTGGCATGTGAATATTTTACAGGTGTTTAACACAAAGTGTAAAGATAGATTTACATTAGGGATATTGTATAAGTAGTGTAGAATGCAGGAAATTTGGTAAAATTTAGGAAAGGGGTATAATATGGACTTAATATGATTATTTCTCACATATTTTTGGAAGCGATTGTGTGACAAACTTAGTGATGAAATTTAAATAGTAAGAGCAGTGCATAGAACATATTCACACAAAGACATTTACATGTAGATACATTTTTATAGTGAAATTTCAAGAAAGTGTGTTAAACGATGTGACTTTTTAATGCAACATTAATTTATACAATGTAGGTGAAATGAACATTAAATAAAATAAAGTCAGTTATTACAATTCATTAGAATAACATTTTGAGTTACATAAACGTTTTTAAGTGTAAGTTATTTGTAATTTTAGAATTAAGTTTGGTTATGTTTTAAATTTTATGTTTTTTCACAAATTTATAGCTTTTTGATAATATTAGGCTTAAATTATATTATTAAAGTGATTAATAGGAGGTCTTCCTCATTATTACGTAGCAATATAAAGTATACAATGCATTTCAGAGCAAAATTTCATGAAATGGGGGTTGAATTTATCATTTTTCTAGATAAACATAAAATTCCTTTAAATTTAAGATTTCGAACTTTAAATGTGTATTTTCCTATGCTAAATTTTATCAGGATTACATATATGTCATTAAATTAAGTGTAGTTTGTAAGATTAGGTAGATATAAGCAAATTTAAATTAGATTAGGTCATTTCGCATAATATTTAAAGGAACCATATCTTGTTGGATGTCTATCTATTCGCAATTTTACACAGATTTCATTTATGTCATTAGATTTTGAATCCGTAATTGTATAAGAAAGGTATGGCTAAATTTCTATTTTAGTTAAATTTGTAAAATTTTTCAACCAATCAGAAACATGGCTACATATGTAGATTTGCCAGAAAAAAATTGAAGATTTACTAACAACCAAAAGGGTATAAAAGGAATTGCCCTGGAAGTGGATAGCTCTCTATAATTTGTCAGTTTTTTTGAAAAGGTTAAAATAGTGTTGTGTTTCTGTGTTACAAGTAAGTTTTCCTAACCTAAATAATCATCGGAAAAAAGTTAATAAAAACGGAGAGACGAGTATTCAGGCGCAATTGTTTTTATACCGACAATAATTTAAATATTTAAGTTCGGTTACCGATACCTGTACGTTTTCGTAAAATTCATTACGAATTAATAATTTGTGTGACGATTTATGTTGAACGTTTACATTTTTTCGTTTTGTTGAATTTGAATTTGGTTACGTTAGACCAAAATAAATTCGTAATCATTTTTTGTCATTTGTGTCTTATTTCTTGCTACGAATTTCTTTTAATAATTTACATTTGAGCCGGAACCTAAAATATAGTGACATTAATTTAAATCTTGGACAACCAGTAAACATTATATAAACGTTACATTCAGAAATATATTTAAATAAAATATCATCAAGTTAAAATTTGTGGTTGGAGTGAAGCCATATTGAAGGAGAAATATTACCAGTTACGGAAGCGAACGTGATCTACAACCCGAGCACCAGTTAGCAGCTTGTGGTTATATGGTAGCAGTAAGAATTCATATATAAAGATCTTCGAAAATATTGGAAGGTGCCTGCATCTAATTGGAACAACCTGTATGAAGACATCAATTTGGATTTGGAACATTTATGTGTGAGTTACTTTTGAATACAACCCTATCTATTGTGTTCATTGTTGTGTTTGATTTCCTGCAATTATTATTTTTGGTTATATGTATAGGTGTATGTTTTCAAACAATACTTGTGTGAACACCTGCAAAAGAAACAAAATTTTAAATTATTTCCAAATTTTAAATTCAATTAAAAGCATAAACATAAAATCAACAAGTCATTGTTTGACAGTTCTGACATTTCATAATTTTATTCAGTAACGTTACAACGCATGCGTTAAAAGTATAAATTCTGTTCAGATATATTTTTTTTACATATGTGATATTTTTCATAAAGGGCAATTCATATAATTATATTCAAATCAAATATAAATTCCCACTAAATCCTGAACTCTATCCCCACATTGAGATTTGAGCTAGTCCGGTGCACAAACATAATAAATATAATATCATTATATGAGAATATTTACAAATTTAATAAATACATTAATACCGAACTCTATCCCCATATTCAGATATTTATATAATAATTACCACAATTACATTAAATATCATCCGAATATATATATATATATAGTAATTATTACTTTCCAGTCTTTTTAATGGGTTTTTACAACTGTTAATGAACACGTTACAATGAAAAAATTTTGTGTGTATGTAATTGAACATGCAAATAAATCAGATATAATGTTCCGAATGTATAGGTGGTGACTGTTTAGAGAATCTGCCTATACATAAAGCATCATTGCATTAGGGTAGAAATTATTTATTATTTCACGTCATATTTAATTAGACTTTAATGTATTCAGTTTGAAGTGTAATCTGGTTTCCGCAAACTGTAAGACATAATTTCGGTTGATTGATTGAGATGGATCTGGTGATCGAGCGTGATTTGTTTTAGATTGATTAATTAATTGATTTGTTTGTGTGTGAGAAAGAGCCGAAAGAGAGAGGGTGAGAGAAAAACAAGATAGAGCAAGAGAGAGGTGTGCATTATCAACTTCTACTATATAAAATGTTCATTAGTCTATACGCCACTAGATGGCACTAAAATCAATTTTTACTCAAAGGGGCCAGGGCGCAGACCCTGATGCAAGTCCTGTCTTACAAGAACCTCCTTATTAGAATACAATTTTGTATGACGGGGCGAAGGCCTACAGCTGTAAGATTAAGTTAGAACCACATAAAATTGCACCAAGGGGCCACGATAGGGGCTAAACTCTACACTTGTCTTATAAGGTTAGGTTCCCATACCATCTCCGGCCTGGAGGCGAAGCCCGAGAACAAGTTGCGAAGCCCTACACGTGTCTTACGAGAACCTCCTTATTAGAAATACAACGTTTTCTCGTATAGGTAAAAGATCATCCAATAGCATATGACCATTTTAAAGCAATAGGAACGATATTTTTAATAATAATATCTTATTAATTATGCAATTTCCAACATTGTATGCGTGTGTGTTTGCCTAACCTCCAGGGGCACTGCTCTTAATATAACCAAAAGGACCTTAATTAGAAGACCATAAAAAATAACCCTAAGACCAACCCCAAGTCTAAGACCAACCCTTACATCTGCCCCTCACGTGAGCAAGTACAAAAATTGCTGTCAAAAAGGCTCTTAATACAACAACATTGAAATTCTATCAAGGGTTGACCCTCGAAAGAAACCATAGGGGTAGAAAAAACGCGTCCTATACGTGAGCTGTCATAAAATAGGGGTGAAAAAAACATGTCCAACACGTGGGCGGCCGTAAAATAAGGATAAAAAAATACGCCCCTCAAGTAAGCGAGTAAAAACAAAAAACAAAAAAGGCCTTAATTAGGGATGAAATTCCCATCAAGGGTCGAAAAAGGCCTCCGAAAAGAAACCATAGGGGTGAAAAAATACGATACCCACGTGGGCATATAAAAAAAGTGAAAGTGGGTTTTCCTCAGAGAATCCAAGATCGCGGCGGAAGGTTTTAATTTTAGCTTTTGGAATGTCTAGGCTTTTTGCTGTGTTTTTTCCTAGACCTTAAAGTAAATGTTTAACCAACTATATGTTGAATTACCACAGCACTATAATTCAACGTAATTAGTTGAAATTAAAATTAAAAATTACATGAAACATTCTGCATTTCGCTTTTCATTGTTAAATAGCACTTAATGTTTAATTTTTTAATCATCTAGTTATTATTTACTAAAGTTGTATTCTGTAGTTGGCATTATAAGTTTTCCAAACTGTGATATTATTAGCAGACTTCTGTTTATGTTTTAATTTTTCAAATTTCACAAAATTGCTTTGAACATATTTAACAATTTTATTAGACAATACTACTACTGACGAAGATAACTGTAAGTGTTATCGAAACATTTAGATAGATTGTATAACTTTGATATACAAATACACCATTTAAAAAAGCCAAAAAGGTTAAGTATTTTAATATGTATAATAATAGTGAAAGTTTATATTTCCATATTTCGTTATTTCCTGTTTTAAATTTTTCTTACAGCGTATTGGCTGTTTCTCTACTTAGTCTAAGAAACTTTTTTAGCATAACACATCAGCGATAACATTAAAATTTGTAAGTATCGAGTGGTCTTATGTTCCATAATACATGAATTACCTTAACCTTTCGCTACTGGGAACTAAATACTGACGAACTTAACGTGTCACCTACTATTTTAGCGCATTTTTTAAATATGTCAATTTCTTTGGAAAAAAAGTCAAACTTATGATCTCGATAGCCAAGAATTTTAAGTCGTCCTTACATTTCCATGTTGATGAACATTTTATCGAGATTAGTGCTTAAAACCTTTCGTTGGGTGCTAAAAATTGTGAATTATCGGAATAAGAGTTGTGTGCTCAATACATACTTGTTTTATCTTTTAAGATCATTTTATGGTCGTGGGAAATTGTTATATCAGAGGAAAAGTTGCTAAATAGCACTAGAACTGACCTAACTAATCTCAGAATGTACCATGCAAAGAGGTTTAGTGGTCCTACATTTAATTTAGTTCGACCTAAGCTGTGCTAATTAATAAGAATTTGAGCCATGAACATTAAATTACTATCTGCCATAAAGGTGGACACAGTAGTATGCGTATAGCATGGTGACAGTCGGTACGACACAATGCGTTGTTTAAACGCATTTCGAATCACTTCAACCCCAGTATCGACAAGCAAACATACATTTGCTTTATGCCTATTGCTTCTGAGGTGTCCTTGTAACGCATACCGAGGTACAACTATTGAGCAATCAGTGCAGCACACACTCTCAACACTTTTACTATTTTTCTTTTGTGCCGGTTAATCGCATTGGTGAGACTTCCGCTTCCTTGAGTTGCTCAACCCTGATGGTCCGGGTTTCGCATTATGCTTCGCATAGTTTACCCCAGATGGTCCTGGTTGCGCAAAGGAATTAGTACCATGTCTATGTACTGCTTGTTGTCGTCGGAAGTGCTTCCTTGCACCACATTGCCCCCTGTGGTTTGGTTTTGCAACGAAACCTCCTGCATGCCAGATGGTGGGGTATCTGATATCCTTATCCAGCACACAGTTTTTTGATGTCGAAGTAGGGAATCCTTTCGAGTAAATTTCTTGAGACATTCACATTGGAATATTTTATTGGGAGCTGCAACAAAGAAAGAATAATAACTATATAGCTGAAGTGTTTGCGTTACGTGTTTTGTTATGATTTCTTTTTTAACATAATATTCTACTTCCTACTATAGTTTTAGTGATAACTGTTAAAGAAAGAATCATATCCAGCGATGCGAACGAGGACGCGACGTAACCTATCGCAAGGAATAGGATAGGTTAAGATGGACAGCTCAGGATGATGTGAGTAAGGGTACTATACGTGTTGGATAGGAAGGGTAGTCGGGAGAGAGTGTTGCTGACCACACATCTTCCACCCAGCATTACACTTCACCCTACTATTGCTGTGGTCTGGAAACCAATTGTTTGACAGGAACTCCGCAGCACATGTAGGACTCAATACACTCTGGGGTGAAGATACTGCGTTTTCCACTATATCCCTAAACGGTGATGGCGCAGGTATTATATACAGCATCGGTGCTGGAGGGCCAGTCATTTTCTAGGAAATCCGCAGCCACTGCTGGACTGAGGATACTCTCAGACGATTCCTCCATTGGCTTCACTCGTACCGAAGAGTTTAGCAGCCTCCACTCCTCCGCAAACTCCTCAATACAAGCAGGGTTCGGGACACTCTCAGAACTGTGTCCTGACCCCCCCTTCTACCGTAGAACTATGGTACGACCACTCCTCCATGAATTCTGCGGTAGAAGCAGGACTCAGCAAACCTTCAAATGGATTTACTTCTCCTACTCTGCACTCCGAACGTGTTACAGATGTGGACGACTCAGTATCTACAACACATTCGGGGGTCAAAGTAGTTTCAGTGTTCTCCATCCTCATCCCCGGTTGCATTTCGACATTTGTGGAGGGGTGGTTTTCAATACGCTCAATACGCTAAAATTAATTCACTTCCTACCAAAAAAAAAATATTATTTACATAACGACTTAGTTGTTAATGACGGATAATCCTATCAACTTAGAATTAAAAATTATAAAAGTCAGTTGCTTGCTTTTCACATGCCTTGGCGGTTTGATGTAATTTTACAGTATGTACACTGTATTTTAAACAATAGGAAGTAGATTAACAGACAGATTCCATTGGTACTATCTTAAAGTTATTTTGTTGTGCTTTATAAAAATTATTCAACGTTTTAATTAGACGGTTAATAATTGAAATCATTAAATTACTTATTTTGTTTGAAACTACAAAATTATCACATTTATACATAAACAGTAGTCGCAAACGGCAAAAATATGTTAATATATTTGATATTCACATGTGTGTGTTTATTATATAGAATACAAATTTTAAGATATAAGTTAATTATTTTACAGGTGCTAGTTTTAACGATTTTGCTAATTGAGTATTAACTAATTATACGGGATCTAGATTTTATGATTTGTTCTGTATTATAAGCGTTTTGTAACTGTGATTTCCTATTAGTGAAGTTGATCGACCCATTTCCACAGTTTATGCTTTTTGAGCGCGACGTTTCGGAAGCGGACTCTGCTTCCGTCATCAGGCTTAGTCCTGAGGACTGTTTTCGCACTTGAGTCGCGTGGTTGGGCAGAAGTTTATTGCGCATGTTGCGCAGATGATTGTCATTCGCTTACAGTCTTCGCCATTATTGGAATCCATATATGTGGTTTAGTTTTCGATAGTGTGCTAGCCTTGCATTATTGGATGGGTTTTTTCTAGCTAGTGCTTTTGATTTTTGTGGCGATTTCTTCTGAGTTTCCGACGAGTTGTGTTCTCGTCCTTTGCCACTATCTGTATGTTACCCCATTGGATGCGGTGGTCTTCGTTCCAGACATGTGCAGCGAATTCTTGATCTTTCTGTTTCGCCCTTGCGAACGTTGTTCTTGTGCTCCTGCGTTCTCACTTTGTCACCCATTAGGACACTATCTGTTAGGTATCATCACACCCTTATCGGGAAAAACCGAATCTATGGTCAAGAATACGCAGCACTTCGTGGAAACCATCAGAAACTTCCAACCAAACCACGAAGAAATACTGGTAAGCTTCGACATTGTGAGTCTATTCACAAATGTGCCTACCGATAAGGCACTAACTAACATATGGGACATGCTGGAAAAGGATGAAACGTTAGACGAACGCACGCAACTCTCGGTAAACACAATAATGGAACTTCTGACAATATGCATTAGAACTACATATTTATAGGTAGAAGACAAATTCTACCAACAAGAGTTTGGCATGGCAATGGGCTCCCCACTATCACCCATAGTGAGCTATATATATATATATATATATATATATATATATATTATGGAAGACTTTGAAGACCAAGCGATATCCGAATTCACAGAGAAACCAAGGATGTGGCTTAGATACGTGGGCGATACCTTCGTAGTTTGGCAACACGGCAAACATAAGCTAGATGAATTCCTAGATCATCTAAATAGCCGCGCACCCCCCATCAAATTCACAATGGAATTGGAGTCGGAACAAAAACTGATATTCCTGGATGTACTTGTACACAGGAATGACAACACTTTCACGACAAGTGTATACAGGAAACCTACCCACACGGGGAAGTACCTACAGTACAACTCCAATCACCACAAAAACGTGAAGTTAGGCTTGGCAAAATGCTTGTGCGATAGAGCAAAAACAATATGCTCAAAACAAGAGGACCTGAACGTAGAAAAAGAAAATATCGCTAGAACACTCAAAGAAAATGGCTACCCCGATCTAACACCTAACCTAAACAGGGAAAGGGTAACCGAAAAAGAAGAACCTAAATATACAGAGATAATACCATATATACAAGGTACCTCAGACAAAATACGAAGGATAAGCAGCAAATATAAGATACGTACTGCCTTCAAATCCACCAGAACGCTCAGGGGAATACTAACCAAAACCAAAACATACAATGAAGATCAGAATTCCAAGAATTGTGTATACAACCTACCATGCGAATGCGGCTGAGCATACATAGGAGAGAGCAGTAGACCACTCAAAGGGAGAACGCAGGAACACAAGAACCACGTCCGGAAGGGCGAAACAGAAAGATCAAAAATCGCTGAACATGTCTGGAACAAAGACCACCGCATCCAATGGGATAACATACAGATAGTGGCAAAGAACACAACTGGTAGGAAACCCAAAGAAGCCACATACATCGCACTAGCAGAAAATCCAATAAGGCAAGCTCGTGTAGAAATGAAATCCATATGGATTCCAATAATGCGCGAAGAGCTTAAGCGCAATACACCTGCGCAAGAGGTTATGACGCAACATGCGCAATAAACTTCTGCTCAACCACAAAAAAGTTTAATATATACATAAGTTTTAACAAATATATATTGGATTACTCATTGGTACAGCGGTAAGGGTGTCAGACTAGTAAATGAAAGGTACCAAGTTCGAATCTGAGAGTAGTCAAGTGCGTGGAAAAAATTATATATAACATATGAATTCGACTCAAGTGCGAAAACAGTCCTTCTCAGGACTAGGTCTGATGACAGAAGCAGAGTCCGCTTCCGAAACGTCGCGCTCAAAAAGCATAAACTGTAGAAATAGGCCGATCAACTCCACTAATTTATGATTTGTGTGTTTTCGGTTTTGTATTTTTAAATTCAATTAATATAAAAGGCTTACTTGTAACTTTTCCACTCCAGTTGTGCATTATTATACAATCATACAAAATTGATTTACTAGACACTATAATCCATAATATTTTACTTAATATAATTAAACATTTTTATCAAATCTCAATCTAAGTTACAATTGGTCACACATAAATATATTTATGCGATATCGTCACCATGCTTAAGACTTTTAGTTCACAAATAAACGTCACAAATTTTGTCTGAAGGTCCTATACTTCATAAACTGTTTAATTAAAATCGAAAATATTCAATAGACAATAATCGAGTTCAAAATGTATGTTAATTGGAGATCTTTGCAATTGCTTTAACATAATAACAAACGTGAACACAAAATACCACAATAACACCCATCAAATACAGTAATTAATTGCATCCTTACTCTACTACCAATTAAGAAGGCAGTGTGGTTACTACCCACCCGCCTTAAGATAAGGGCCGCCGTGCCACGGTTTGCCTGTAATTGATCCATACTAGAAGTACTCGCATCAAGGTCGTCATCTCGATGCTTTCCTTCCTGACTGTGTGAGAAATGTAGTATGCCGCGGGATCCAGCCACTGGGTTGTGTTAACTCTGCCCTTACCACTAGCTAGTGGTTCGCCCTCGTCAGCCAGATCAGTTACCGCCGTGGTGGTGACAGAGCATCAACTCGGCAATGTGGTAATTCGGTTAATTCGGGGAATTGTCGTCTCACCTACTTTCCACCTGGAGTTGCACGCTATCGCCGTTTGCACGTGCCTTATGCCTTTCTCCGCACAACTTACTCGTAACGCCAGACCTCGGTCACTAATTATCCGCTGTGGGTACCCAACATCGCTAAAAATCTCTTTTGATCTCGAGATTGCCGCCGTGGACCGTAAAGTCTTTGTAGGTTTCGCCAGTACTTACTTGGTGAACCCGTCCACCAACGTGAGTATGTACAGATACCCCTTGGTGCTCTTGACACAAGGACCTAAATGATCAATATGAATGTGTCGAAGGGTATTGGACGTCTTTCAATGAGATGCAAGTGCTCCTCGCTTACCCAGAATTAGGAATGCAATGAGTCTCCTTGAGTAGCTTTAAACACCTTACCCCGTTTGGATGATGTCGCCTCGCCTTTTTTTTTATGATTGTGGACCTGAACAGGCTAAATAAGGCCTATCGTGCTAAAGCACTCAGGAATACTTAGGAGGATGGATAGAGGGATAATGAATTGCCAATAGATGCCTATGAACAGCTCCCTTAAATTTTCTCATATCATAAGTGAGAGGAAAACAGGAACTTTGGAGATCATTCCAGAGTTTAGAAGCCGTGTAGAAAATGTGGATTGCGCCCGTTTGGTACGACAAGTGGAGATTTGTACTGCATACTGATGATGTGAATGAGCGAACCGAGTATTCTCGCAAAGATAGCCGGAGATGGTATCAAAATGTAATTCACCAGCACAATAGCCGTTGTAATAACGATAATACAAAGAAATAACTGAAACCATCCTTCTATGCTCAAGGGACTTATGTGAGAAGTTAAGGACGGTCATTTATAAGCTAATCGCTCTCTTTTGAATACGATCAACGATATCGAGAGCGTATTAGCACTAACCCAAAGGTGAGAATTATATTCCAGATGAGCCGAATTTGTATACAGCAGAAGGAGTTGTCGAGAGGTAAAGTACTGCCTGACTAATTCGCTAGTGTTAGTACGTACAGTCTATCGCCGTCTGAGGTAATTCTGTAAAGTCTGCGGTACTGAACCTAACTAATAAAACAATAATCGGTATTTTACATACGACTTTCAAAATAGCTTAATCTGCAAAAAAGGAAACCAGTAAGTCATATAATTCCCATATATTCAGTAGCAGAGGCCAAATAACTCCATAAACGACATTATATGGTACGTTGATGCAACATTCGATAGACTAAAAAAATTCGTGTAACACTCACTCACATACTTGACGTATTGCACAGATATGTTCCGAAACGTGCGTAGGGATAAGTAAATTCACAACATCGTTATTAACTTAATTAATTTACGAATGATTATTTCTAATAAATTTCAATGGTGTGTTTTTTAAATAAGTAATCATAACTTACGAAACTCGACAAATACTGTGGTTTTTCAAGAACCCTAAAAAATATCTGCACCACATGCCATCACTGATCTTTTTTTATTAATAAAGTGCTGTATATTTGTATGTGATTCTAGCGAAATCTGCTTTATAGTGATTTCGCATTTGATTGCGCTACAAACTCAAAGTGTAAATACATTATTAGAATTAATTCATTAATGATAATTTAGAGAAACTTTATATATTGCCAATTTACCATGGTTGTTTAAACTGAAAAGACATCAATTAATTGTCCATTTCTGAATTAGTGTCAGCAATTTCTAATTCAGGAAATAGAAAGGCAAAGATATGAAATTTAAGCATAAAAAATAAAAATTAAGTAATTTGTCATCTAAAAGTTCTGATAACAATTTTTATAAATATTAAGTTGTCAATATACGGAAGTCGGCTTAAAGTACGTGAGAACTGTGCTTGAAGAGTAGTCGCGCTTACTTGACAAAGGAAATGAACTTAATCTGTGATAACGGCATTGTAATAAAAACTTGGTGGCTTTTTCACAGTAGTCAGGTAGATTAAATTTTATGTTCCTACCTTTTCACGTAATCGTACTTTTATATAATGTAATAACGTCTCCGAAAGTGTTTGACCATTTTTTCTGAAGAGTAAGTGTTGACAATTCACGTACGAAAGTAAGAAAGCACGCATACAATCATCAAGCTACAGATGTGGCACTCAAAAATGTACAATCTACAATTCTGTAACCTACTTTGCGAATGGACTTGAGACATGAACAGGAATGTATATTTCTCCTATTTTTGATATACTCGTTAAGTTGTTAATTCTTATCATATTGAACTTCAATTTGAGAAAGACAATAGTAATTCAACGATACTAGAAGTTAATTCTACTTAAATTAAACCAATAAAAGTGACGATACCTCAAATAAAACTAAATAGGTAGGTGATGAAAATGTCAACTTTTACCATTATTTTAAAAATTTACTGTTAATCCATACTGGTCGTACCCAATTTGTCATGTTTAATAACTACTTTTCGAGTTCTACCTCGGCGGCATCTGGGGTACCTCAAGGTTCCAATTTGGGACCATTGCTATTTTCACTTTTCATCAACTACCTCTCTACCATAAACTTTTATTTGTGGATTACCTAAAAATATTTGATCAATTACTTCATTGAATGATTGTCATAAGCTCCAGAACGATCTATAAAGTTCTAAAATTAAATAAACGACAAAATTGGGGCCGTGATACCTAATGCTAAAAATACACAGCTAGGACACAACAAACCTGATTGCCTTATGACAGATTCAGGTACAACGGTGACCACAATCGATAAGTTGATCCCTATAAAAAAACTTCAAACGTAATTGCGAATACTCGTAAAACAATCACTGGCATGGGAATAAGCTAGTTGTTTGGTCAACGACCTATTTACTTTATGATCGCGTCACGTTGCATCTATTAAAACTTATCTTCAAATGCAATTTTATCAACCAGATCAAAATTACTACTTAACTCTCATATTAGTACGTTAAGACTTATTAACTAGCAAAAAAAATAAAAGGTTTCCACTGTAAAGTTGTGTAAATAATCAATTTTGCCAAACCAAAATTAATCATTCTATAATTTCATTGTAAACCAAAATAACTAAACTTCTAAATTTTGAATAACCGAAAAAATATTAAGGTTGTGAGTGAAGATTAAAATTACACAATATGTACACTTTAATTTAAAAACACTATACAGGGTGGCCCACTTAAGCGGGATTGCTCCATAACTCCTTTACTATTACAAATACGAAAAAATGTCTTATATAAAAGTTGTCCACAGTCATAAACTACACGTTTTAAAATTATTTTCAGAAATGGCGGACTTACGGTTATACCTTAAACTCATGCCAACTTCGTTATTTTAAATAGAACAGCCTATATATTATTACATTTTTGAATTCCTCGTTGAATTTAAAGGTCACTTTAATAACCATACTATGGGTCTACGTCGCATTGCTTCTGAGTTATTTGACATTTTGTAGAAAAAATGACGTTTGCAGTGCCTCCGAAAACTTTCAATATCTCGAAGACGGATACCGGTAGCGAGATGTGGCTTTCGTTTGTTACTTCCGAAAAGGGCACCGCATCATTATCATTCAGTGGCAAAAATCTTGCTTTTAGAATTCAATAATTTCTATCGCTCCGAAATTAACTTTTTTCAAAAATGGATGACTTGATTTATTTAAATGGAACCACCCATATTTTCTTACATCAGCGGATAGGAAATAAAATTTCCTTTCCATTGTTGTAACATTATGGATATTTTGCAGTGATAGTTTTCGAGACATTCACATTTTTATCTAATTTCAGTTTTATTGCGAAATGCCGCGGTGCTTTGGAAAACGTTTGTCAATTGTTCTAAACAACTGATAAAAACGTCAGTTTCTAGAGCTTCTGTTGTGCTTTGCTGTCCTGTGTATCAGTTTAAGTGTTTCTACAAGATATTTCCATTAAAATGTTGTTGTCCGACGCAGAGTTGATCGACATGACTTTCATTCTTGAAGAATGCCAAAGAAATGCGTTATTGGCGTCAAGGATTTATGCGGTACGTTATAGTAAGGGAGTTATGGAACAATCCCGCTTAAGTGGCCCACCCTGTACATGCATTGAAATGGAATAATAATTAAAATAAACAATCAGAATCTTGTCCGGCACATTACTATGCATATTACTATAGAAAATATGAACTTAAAAGGCTTAATCTTTAACAGTAAAGAATTTGCCCTTTATGTATCAGAATATCTTATATTACCGGAATAGAGCGTATATAAAGCATCATATGTTTTATCTAAATTGCGCCTAAGAACTATTAGTGCATCGATTCTGCTTTCCCACCTGGTACCCGGAGGTATTTTAATGTTAAAGTAGGTATTTGATCTTTTAATACCTGCCAATGTTTATTCGACGCAGAGAAGAAAACTTATTGTTCCTGTCCAATTGCAAACCTATTTCTAAAGACACTTTAGCAGCATCATTGACGACTAAACTTAACCTATGGGCTACACTTGGCACATTCAGGGCTCTAGGGTTTGTCAACAATTTTTTTTGCACTCCGTTATTGCGCGACTTCATGTTTGTTGTCCCCTTAGATCGTCTAAATCAAATGTTGTGAGTTTCTAAAAAATATATTATCACATTAGCTATACCCCGCTGTTGAATCCTAAAGAGTGCTCCCTAATTTGTAGTTTCCTTTGATTCATTACTTAACATAACAAGTCTTACCACAACGTCAAGTTACTGGAAGATCTCCAAGCTAAACCGATTCATGAAGAACTACAGAAAACACCTCATTCGGATATATTGGAGTCAAAATAATGGAGTAATATTTACTATCTTTCAGCAGGTTTAACTATTTCCATTGTTGTCTTTATCTTCTTACCTCAAAAGTGGGTCAAAAATTTAAGTATAAATTATAATTTTTAACACGGATGCCCAGCTATCTTTTCCTGATTTATCAATTTCTCACTACGTGAATCAGTAATGGTTTGGGATTGAATTGAAGATTGTGTGTTCCAAATATGACTTTCTGATTTTTCATGACGCTCTATAGCTTGAGATAGATGTCTCCAATCATTATACCTTTCAATAAAGGCACTAGAAAATGTTTTAAATATTTTGCACCGAAAACACATTCTTTAAAGTGGAATAAACTAGCCAAACTCTTGAAATTATTTTCCCTTTTCTTATAATATGCAGATAAGAAACCTCTGCAATCTTTATCGCAGGGAAAGTGTACATCTCTTTCTGTAAGTTGGGTTACGCGTCATCCTCCTAAACATAATTTAATTTTCTACGATAGTACGGAAGGCCAATGGCCAGGATCCTTATAAATATCTTTATGCACGCTTACTTTTTCTAACGAACACTGGCCTTTGTTCTTGACCATAGATTCAACTGCTTCAGGATTTGTCTCTTCGGTCAAATCAACTTATATATAAAGGAGTATTTAAAGATTTCAATAAGCTGCGCTTAGACAAACCCTAGGACATAGATGAAGCACTCCGATGACTAACATTACCGTAAGCGAATCAATATATCTCACTTTAAATGATCAAATATAGTGTTTTATTTTTGCATGCTTAAGTTTCGAAAGATATGTACTACATGCATGTTATGTTTGTTTCAGTTATTTACAATTCGTCGCTTTTCGAATTTTTCTGTAACCGGGTGTCTACCGTCACCCCCTTGGCTTGCCGTCCGTGTGCCCGCACACATTGCACCCGCAACCCCCGGGTGAGAATGGCCCTGGTAAACATATCTTCCGTCATCATTTGGTAGCTGTTCTAATAAAAGAAAATGCAAACGTAAATGTCTTAATCCAGTTGGTCAAGATATCTAGTAGCTCGGATGACTTCTCTTATAAGAGATAGATTCGCTTTAGCAAAAATCCTTTTTATTCCAGGAATTTCGTTATAATGTTTAATTTATTGAAAATGGGTATTAAGTGGTTAGACACACATTGTTTTAGGAAGGTATGAAACTATTGGAGGAAAAACAATTTTTGCTAAAGCGAATCTATTTGTTCTAAGAAAAGTCATCCAAGCAACGAGAAGATATCTTGACAAACTGGATAAAGACATCTACCGTTTGCATTTTTTTTTATTAGAACAGCTATCAAATGATGACTAGAAATGTTTTGACAACCTTTTGTATAGGAGATTAGAAATACACTAAAATTAAACGAAAAAATAGGAAGATAAGTAAATTTGATTCTTTTAATAATAAACATAACACTACACATACTCTGTACACAAACCTTAGAAATCGTACATCTGACAATCTTGTAGTTAATCTTAACACTTGTAATTTATCCGATACTGCCTGCTCTCTTTTGTCCAATGCGTTGGATATTGCTGTGGCTTATTCAAAGTTCCTGTTGAAGAAATCATCTCTAATGTTGAAATGAGTGTTATCCATCTTGCAGCTCCTGGAGTAGCAGAAATCAAATTTGAAACTACAAGAGTACTGCGTATTACCAACAGATAAAAGACGAGCTACTGTTAATAGATAAAACTGATTACATAAATGAAGCTAATAGTTTACTAAACGGTTTTGATTACCCCAAGTTATTATACAATCCTAATAACAAGTTCAAATTATTAACTACAAAGCTGTTAAAGGAACAATACTTACCAGCTGAAATAATTAAGAAAATAACACCACAAAATCCTACAGTATCAAGAATTTATGGATTGCCAAAGATACACAAACCTAATGCTCCCCTTCGACCAATTGTAAGCTCCATAAATTCAACAACCTACGCATTGTCTATATATCTAAATTCGACTTTTCATTGGTTAGAGCAATTCCTTCATAAAGAATTCAGAACATTTTATTGAATTGATTGGGAAATTAACATTAACCCCAGATGATTTGTTAATTAGTTTTGACCTGGATTCCTTGTTCACAAAAGTACCAATAAATGACACTTTCCCATTATTAGAACCATATTTCAACTGTAACGGGATCAAATTATTTAAACATTGTCTAACTGCATCTCTTTTTATTTAATTGCGAGTATTATCAACAGTTAGATAAAGTGGCTATGGGATCTCCGATTTCACCATCGATCGCAAATCGTTTTATAGAACATTTCGAAGAACAAGCTCTAAATAATGCACCTAAGAAACCAAAACTTTGGCCTATGTATGTTGATATTTTTGCTATCTAGCCTTTTGGGGAAGAGGGTCAATTTAAATAATCAACATACCAACATTAAATTTTTAAGAGAAAGTGCTTGATGTTCTAATTGAAAGAAAACCAGATATAAACCTATTACTTTCGTACATCGTAAGTCAACTCATAGAGATAATTATATTATCGATTCATTACACCAAGCTCAAATAAGTTTGCCATTTTACCTTTCTTTGCAAACACAACAAATATAATTGGTAAAACATTACAAAAGCATAATATAAAAGTGCTTTCAAAAGCAGTACTAAAGTTCGATATCTTCTAAGTTCTGCCATTACATATATGTGGTGTTTACGAAGTGCAGTGCTCTTGTGGTAAAGTCTATATTGGCGAACCTCGAAGAAGCATTAATACCTGATTAACAGAACTACTAAATCAGTAATTGCTGAACATGCCTTAAACACTATTCACAATATAAAATTTGAAGGCACAAGTATTTTGGCTAAAGATAGGAATTGGTATACAGGGATGGTTCGATAAGGTACTACAATTCTGAAACAGCCTAACAACTTCAACAAAGATAATGTATACCAACTGTCCGATACCTAAGTGTCTATTTTCAAGAAATGAAAGTTATAGAGTGTACAACAGTGATTTAATTTTAATTCTGTAATCAAGTTATACCTTATCATACTTGCCACTGATGTTACTTTGTCAATGTTTGTCAATTTGATATTCTGCCTGTTATTATTAGTGTTATTATTAGTGCTATTAGGTTTGTAGGGCGCAAACTAAAATGAAAATAAAACGCAAAGTTAAAATAGCCTTGATAAGTACGCGCTCGTTTTTAGTTAATAATAATAATCCATCAAATTAATGGTACAATTCATTAAAACAAAAAATGTTCACGTTACGTTAACCTTTCTAGCACTTCAGATTTAAATGAGTAAATTTTCCAGATAGGTTTATCCGTCGCTAAGGTCGATTAAGTACAATCTAATTTTTCTACAATAGTCACCAAATTTAAGTATTCAGGGCTTGTATCTTAGTTTAAAATCTGCAAAGCACGAAACGTTTCATTTCACGTATATCATCTCAAAATGACCTTTGTAATAAGAAAGCATTTTTGATTACATAAAGGGTGATTGAGGACGAAATGGAAATATTTTATGGGCATGCCCAGTAGGCCAGAATCAGTAAAAGGAGCTCATATGATCTAGTCCGATTTTTGTTTGTTTCAGAGATACGTTGATTAATTCTAATTTAAAAACTGAAGAAATATTTATTACAAAACTTTGATAACCTTGTCCCAAATGACAATTTGAAACACATAGTAGGCAGGTGTCTTAAGAACTGACAGTTGTGCTAATTTTATAAGTCAAAATGCCTCATAAACTTAGCCATATAGAATATGCAGATATGATGTGCGTTTATGGTTTCGTGCAGTAGAGGAGTATCGACGTCGCTTTCCACATCAAAGAGTTCCTACCAGGCAAGCGTTTCAAACTGTTTTTAGGCATGCTGGCGAATCTAGGATGTTTCTAAGGGTACGTATTGTTTATGGAACACAGCACGGGCTCGGTTTGGGACTTGAAGAAGATATTCTGGACGTTGTAGACAATAATCCAGAGATAAGTACAAGGCGTATCGCATTCCAATTTCCAATTCCACAAACAATGGTTTGGAGAACACTAAAACAACAAGCTCTGCAGACTTTTCATGTGCAACAAATACAAAATCTCAAAGAAAGCAATTTTTCTTTAAGATTACAATTTTCAACGTCGGTTTAGTATTAACGTATAGTGCGGCAGTCTAAATGATCAGTCGATTAGTCCTTTCGTAGTGGATAGAAGATCATTTAGAGGGAATATTGGACCACGTATTATCTTCCAACATGATGCAGCGCCCTCATTTTTTAAATAATGTTAAGAATTTTCTGAATACTCATTTCGGCGATCGCTGGATTGGCAGAGGCGGCCCTCTCCCTTACCTAGCGGAATCACCGTATCTCACCCCTCTAGATTTTTGCCTTTGAGGATGAATTGTCATTGGTTCATGCTACGAAAGTGGACACGAGGGATGCGTTACTAAAACTCGCTAATAAATCAATTTATAAATGAGCAAAGAAGCGTATCGAAGTGGGAAGTGATGTTTGTAATTTGTTATATTGTTTGTTTTCTTTTTTTAGGTTTGTAATAAATATTTCTTCAGTTTTTAAATTACAATTAATCAAAGTATCTCTGAAACAAACAAAAATGGGACTAAAACTTATGAGCCTATCTTGCTTATTTTGGCCTCCTGGACATGTCCTTAAAATATTACCATTTTCTCCTGAATCACCCTGTATTATAATCGAAGGCAAACACTAACGATATCAAATTACTAGACAACTACAGTGCGTTTTTCTTTAATCCGAACATATTATTTTGCACACAATATAATTATCCCTATGTTCAGTTTAAAAAAAAACGCGCCAACGTATAGGATATGCGAAATTCACAATTGAAACTGAACTAGCCCTTTCAGTATTTGTAGGTTATGTGCAACCTAAATCAATGTAACGCAGAAACTGTAATGTGAATAATATGAAAATAATTACAATAAACGTTTCACGTGTCCCCCTTGACATTCTAAACAGTATCCTTAGCGATTACGAAATTCTTGAATGGGATTTTGTAAAAAAAAGGGATTCAACGGATTACATGCAGTAAGTATACGATTTTTAGTTCGTCGTTATTCTGTATGGGAGCTTCATTAAAAGTTTTCGATTTCAAATAACCCCAGAGAGACAAATCATTTAATAACTGCTCTGGCGATCGCGGTTGCCAAGTTAAATGACTAAATCTCCCTATCGACCGGGCTGGAAATGTTGTATTAAGAAACTGTAGAATGTGGTGAAGCCTCATCCATTTGGAACACAGCGATTGTCAACATTCAACTCCTCTATTCGTGGAATAATATGAGATCGAAGTAGTTCTAAGAAGCTGGTCGCATTCAAATTTCCACCAATAAAGTAGGGTCCTATTAAAACATTGTAAATGAGGATTCGGTCGTGACCAATATCTGTTTTAGTAAAAAAGGAAGTGTATTAGGAAGATGGAAATGGATAATGGAGATAGGTGAATCCCGATAATTTTGGGAGTTTACTGTCCCATTCAAGGAAAACGATGCTTCATCTGTGAAGACTATTTGTAACAACCCATTTTGAGTTGTATTAAAATATAGCGTAATTTAGATTCTTCATTCATTTTAAATTTTATTTATTAATGATTTGTAAGTATGAGGTAGGCAACTTAATTTGCATTTTAGTGTAACTTAAGTGCATATCTTCTTAAAGGTCTATTCTCTCACTCTTTAAATTATTTTTTTCTGCTCAATATTTTCGCGCAACGCGTCATCGTTGACTTAATTCTTTGCGCAAATTTTTTCGCGCACAGCTACATGACCAGATGTTCGGAGTGTCCATTTTGTTCACATCTTGTGGTACGCTGTTAGATGCAGGAAGCCATATTTTTGGGTTTCCACCTCAGTTTTGTGAAAAGCTCCATTGATTTAATGGCACTTTTTTTACTTTGATTGACACTTTGACTTTTACTTTTATTACTTTAATTACATTTTAATTACACGTTAAATTCTATTTTTACGTATGCTTTCATTTTATGAATGCAAAATTGCAATAAACATTGGATTCAAAATTTCATGAAGAAAAATTTATAAGAAGTAAAATTCCATTTTGGTGGTTTTCAACGTAAAGCATACTTATTTTGAGATGTTGCGCAATATTGGTGCAAAGATGACATCACCCTTGGTTTACATTTCCGTAATCGTCTAGATACTAGAGGTTATTAAAAAGTTTGTGTACAAAAATTTTTCGAACAGGTATTTATGTTTAATGATTTTTTAGTAATTTAAGGCTACTTTTAAGATATATTTTATATAACCCTAATTTAACTGTTAATAAACATGTTTGTATATTTTTTATTATTTACATTTTGGAAAATTTTATTATTGTAAATCTCGGTTTAGTTATTCCGAGCATAATTAAAAAATACCTTGGCGTCCGAGATCATTTTTATTAGTGTTACATTGCAATTTTTTTTTATTGATGTTAAGTGGAAATAACAGCATAAAATTGTAGTATTTAAGCAAATCAAAAGATTGAACCGCCCCACTTTAAACTACCGACTGAGTCAAAGGCATTATTTTGGTTTGTATCTCCAGTTAGTTTAACGATTTGTTTTGGAGAACATTTTTATACTTATTTATTTAATATATTATTAAAACACTTTTCATACGATTACCATTACCACATTATTTATATATTTTTCTTGAAATTTTCTCATTGCTTCACCAAAATCCTTGCGTTTAATTTTGTCGTCATCGTACAGTTGTTGCTGATTATGAAATTTGTACGACCTGTATTTAAATTTTTTGTAACGTTTTAAAAACAGAACTCTTTGATATTTGAAATTCTTGTGCTATTAAACGCATTGACGCTAAGGGACTGTCCTGGGCATAGTATAAAATGTTTAATTCTAATTCCTAATTGACGGCGTGGTTTTTGCTCATTTTTTTGTGGGAATTTGCGACAGAACCATTCTTATTAAAATGAGTAACGATATTATGGATGGTTGAAATAGACGGTACGGCAAATAAGTCCCGAACTATTATTACTCTTGTAACAGTTTAAAAATTGGAATTTGATTTCAGTGGAAAGCATTTGTAAATTAAACTGTAGGGCGGTATTTTTAAAAATATATGACAGCTATCAACTTACCCCTAGACAAAACCAATAGATGACTACCTTCACGAGGAAACTTTGGTGCAAAATGACGCCCTCTTTTAGGGACGAGTGAAGTACAAGACATTTGTGATTGGTCGCGTAAAAAAAGCGGATTATTCAAATCCAGATTGAATATCGAAAATCGAAAAAAATAAGTTGCGCTATTTTGATGTTTTACGACTCCCTGAACCCGAAAAAACAAAATTTTAGAAAATTTTTCAAAATGTCTGTGTGTGTGTGTGTGTGTGTGTGTGTGTGTGTGTGTGTGTGTGTGTGTGTGTGTGTGTGTGTGTGTGTGTGTGTGTGTGTATATATATGTGTGTGTGTGTGTGTGTGTCTGTGGTCACTCGCCAGCCGAAACTATACGGACGATTTTAATGAAATCTGGAATGCAGGCCTACGAGACAACTATGTCGACAAAACAAGCTTTTAATCACAATAGGTATACAGGGGGTCAAAATAAGGGAGTTATTTTGGGGGCAAATTTTCAAATTTTAACAGAAGATTGCAATTCAGGTCTTCAATAACTCGCATGAAATGCAATTTTTTGCAATTCTTTAAAACTTTCAAAATTGAATATGGCCGCAGTTACAGTCACATATACATCTTTTTGTAGAAATATATATTTCCGATACCGTTCAAGATATAAAAGAAATGGAAATAGATATGCGTAGTAGTAAAGGTAGTAATAAAGGTTTTTTACGTAATAAATCATGGTATAGATTTGCCTACATTTAAGGGGTCAAACTTAACCAATTATTCGAAATTGATTTATTCAAAATTCTCTCTAAGCATTTTCTTGTTTTTTTTTATATTTTCTAGGGAACCAGACACTCTTATGAATGCAAATAATCTGCTTCTTCTGAAGCTACTAGTATAGGAGATATGAATATTCAAATATTTAATATTGATATTGTTATAACTTTCTAATTATTTTGGAAATAAACTTTTTTCATTTGCGCTAATGAAACGATATTATTCTGATGAAAATACTACTTCCGATTTTACCGAAAATTGAAAACATTCCCAGTATTTCTGGCATAACAGTAGTAGCAATCGCCATCTTGATTTTGACGTCACAAACCCCACGTGGCTTTTTCCACCTTATTTTACACGCTTACGTGAGACGTTTTTTCACCTATTTTTCACATCCACGTGGAGTTTACCGGATTTTCCACCCTTATTTTTATAACTTCGTGTTTGAACCGTTTTATTATTTTTATATATTCACGTTACAAGAGACAGGATTTATTTCATACCTAATTATTTTACAATCCACTGTGTAGAACCGCATTTTCCACACTATGAATTTTCGACATCCACGATGTGAGACACAATTTTACAATTAGATTTTTAGTATAATTCCACTGAGACCGATTTTCATTTATTTTTAACGCTTACGTGTAGGCAATTTTCAACCCCTATTTTGCATCCAACATGTGAGACGCATTTTCAACCAATATTACATCGTGATGAGAACGTATTTTTCAACTAAATATCCTAATTATTTTTATATACATGAGACAGGATTTTCAAGTTTGTTTATACATCAACACGAATACCGTTTTAACCCTAATTATTTACCTTCGATAGACAAGCTATTTCACCTATTTGAAATTCCACTGTAAAAGACCGTTTAGATTTTAACTCCTAATTATTTTATCACTACATGAAGGACCGTATTACCCTTATTTTTTTATTTCTTTTGGGGTTAAACCTTGGTATTAAGGACCTTTTGACGGACTTTTGCTAACGCGAGGACAGGTGGGCTGGTCTTGTAGAACTGTATTTAGGGTTGAGCTTAGTGGGGGTCTAGGGTTATCTTAGGGTTATTTGTGTAGGACCTTCTGTTATTAAGAACAGTGCCCTGGAGGTTAGGCAAATGCACGCATACAATGGAATTGCATAATTAATAAGATATTATTATTAAATTATCGTGCTATTGCTTAAAATGCCAAATTGTATTAATAAGGAGTTACACGTTTCAACTTTTCTTCTTTACTAACTTAAGAAGTATTTGTATAGTTTAACTTTTTTACAGCTGTAGCTGCCTCATAAAAATTGTATTCTAATAATTTAACTTGTCTCCCTGTTTGAGTTAAAATTGATTTATGCCATCTAGAAGACTAATACATTTTCTATAAATGATCACCTCTCCTATCTTTTCGTTTTCCACACTCAAACAATCAATTAATTATCAATCTCAAACAAATCTTGATCATCAGATAAAACTCAACCAATAACAATTATGTCTATGGAAAGATTACAGTTCAAACTGAATCATTAAAGTTAATTAATATGACGAAATAATAAATAATTTCTACCTAATGATGTCATACATGAACATCATATCTGATTTATTTGCATGTTTAATTACATACAAATTTTCATTAACGTTTCATTAACAGTAAAACTTAAAAAAAATAATAATTATTATATAATAGTTAAATTAAAATAAATATTTTAAGAATATCAGGTTGATATAAGAAATAAAAGAAAAGTTATGGTTTATTATTACATGAATTAACAATAACTATAAGTTTAAAACCTACACTATTTTTAGAGTTGATCTTATGCGTTATCCTATAACATGATAATATTTTAAAAATCTTTAGATTTTGTTAACAATATCAGGTAAAAAACATAGATTAAAAATAATACGCTCACTTTAGAAGTTTTCTTCAATATAAACTGAATTTTATACCTTCACAAAACATGCTTTGTGAATGGCTATAAACCCCATTACATACGATTAACTATTTAGAAATAACAGAAAAACCTGAATTGTATTTAATAATTATTTTAATTTACATTCAAAAACACAAATATTTTAAACGAATCCATATTCATCATAATAAAAAACTCATTATACAGTGATTAAATTAACTAAAATATAACTTTTTTTATCATAGAGATGGATTATTCTTAAATTTAATTGATTTTTAAACCGTTCGAAATCTTGCTTCTTCCACAAAACATATACTAGAAAATACACAGCTTTGTAACGATTATTGATGTTTTTGCATGAGATTTTTGAATGAGACAGCCTCGAGGTATTTTTAAGAAAATATACATTGAGATCAAACGAATTTTGATACAACCTATCACGCACCTTGAACGATTATATTTAACCTATAAAAAGCTAATAACCCTAATAGTTTATAGAATTTTACATGGACACGAGGTTAGCTCTAAATTAAATGTTTCAACGCTTCTGGGAATGCTGTACATTAAAACCTTTAAGTCTGTCAAGTTGACCGATTCACTTTCTTCAATTTTATCTGCACTCTGTTTCGAGCTGTAGTACGTTTTCTAATACATAAACAGAATCTTCAATACTGTGATACGTGTAGCACAAAACAATTAGCTATTAGTTTCACCTCTATATTACTTTTGCAACCTGATCTTATCTAAATAAATACATCTGTCAAAAAGCTATTAAACATAACTCCAGCGATAACGCGCAATTTACTCTTAGTCAACACAATACTACTAATACAATCACTAGCACTGCTTTAGCACGAGGATCAAACGAAAAACACGCTCGCACGAACGTACGCACGTCGCACGTACGCAGCTACACGCGTCGCACGACGTACGACGCTCGCACGCACGTTATGCGCACCACACACACACACACACACACACACACACATCACACACACAACACAACACACGCACCCACGCACACGCAGCACAACACCACACCACACACAACAGAGCGAAAACAGCAAAGCAAAACTTTAAATTGCAAACATGAATCAAGACGTGAGCACCGCAAAATAACAGTTTTTACAAAACCAAGGAAGCTTACGTTTTGAAAAATATTAATTTATTATATAAAAACATATACATGTAATTGCATTATTAAAACAACATTTTTCTCTTGAACTATCACTCTCGTAAGTATTCACTCATGTCTCTTCTTTGAACACTGATGATCAGAACTTGTTTATATTATACATAACGTTATGTTTTAAAACGTTTAGTCGATTCTCCAAAGGTCATGTTAGAAGGTAGTCATATGACACAATTCATCACCGAAAGACGAGCACTTAGATAGCCAAGCTCGTCAGTTGAGAAAAGCTCATCTAAAAGCTAGATTATAATCCTTCTCTCTGATTGTTTTAATAATCTGTATTCAAGTGTCCTTTTTTCCAACTTTGCAGACTTGGATTTCTAGGTATTGCTTCTGGTGTTTATTGAAATTCTGTCTAAGAGGTAGTTTGCGGGTGTTTTTAGAGTTGTGGTAAGGTTGTTAGTTATTTTTTTTTTTTTTTTTTTTTTTTTTTTATTTTTTTTTTTTTTTTTTTTTTTTTTTTTTTTTTTTTTTTTTTTTTTTTTTTTTTTTTTTTTTTTTTTTTTTTTTTTTTTTTTTTTTTTTTTTTTTTTTTTTTTTTTTTTTTTTTTTTTTTTAAAATAAAAACTCCCTAACGTGTAAATTTTTTTTTTACTTTTTCCGTATTCGAACACCACTAAACACCACACTCACACCTCACACGCACGCACGATCCCTCGTACGTACGAGCAAACAAATTAATAATATGTTTAAACTTTCTAATATTTGAAATAAACTTTTTCATTGCGTATGCACCGTTATATACGTTTATGAAAAACGACATTACGAAAATTATTTTTTATAAAAATACAATCATTATTATTTTACATCAAATCGTTTTTTTCCTACTTTATCGTTCTATATTTTTATTTTAATTCCATCCTATTCCTTCTTTTTTCTGTGAATCATATTTGGTTAGATACATAATGTATTTTTATATTATTTTTAATGTTATGTTGATTATTTATACAAATAAATTCATGTTAACAATGGCTATACATGAATTTTATTACAATAACATTATTTAACAGCAACGCAACGAGAGATCAAACGAAAGCTATGCGACGACTACGCATCGCACGTACGCATCAATTCGCGCGAAGATGCCAACACATTACATCCAGATTTAAATTTAAACGCTTTTAGTGATAATTTTCTTAAGACAGACCAGCTCTTATGGTCGAGCGCATTTTCTCAAGACGGCTCGTTAGAGTGTGGTTAGGTCAATACTCAGACATCCCCGAAGATGTCCGATTCTACCGAACATTGACGAGCACGCTTACGCACAAGACAAATGCTAGCTGCGTTCTAGTCTTAGGAGAAAAGCTCGATCATAAAGAGGCGTTTAGATTTATAAACATGCCCAGGGCTGTTAGAGTGTGGTTAGGTACTCAGACATCGAAGATGTCCGATTCTACCCAAACATTGACGAGCACGCTTGCGCATAGACCAAAGGCTAGCTGCGTTCTGGCGTCTTAGGAGAAAATACCTCGACCATAAAAGAGGCCTTTAGATTTATAAACATGCCCCCAGGGGCTATGTTAGAGTGTGGTTAGGTCAATACTTCAGACATCCCCCGAAGATGTCCGATTCTACCCGAACATTGACGAGCACGCTTACGCACAAGACCAAAGGCTAGCTGCGTTCTCGTTTCTCGTGTGTTTCGCTCTTTAAAGTGTAACTGTCATCGAGTGAGCATTACTATAATGTATTCTCCTGTTTATGAGCCAACATCAGCTGACATTAGAGATTTTACTGACTTGTTAATAAACTATTACAACATAACCGTTCAAGATAATGATGAAAGCGATGACGTGGTTGAGCTGGTGTATCTCACATCCAAGATGATGGTTCACAGAAGAGAAAGAAGAGCTATGAGGTAGGGAGAAGGGCAAATCTCAAAATCATGATGATGATGATGAGGACGACTCACGGTTCAAGAAGAAGAAGAAAACCGATAAAGCATGTTATTAAATAATAATGATGTATTGTTGTTTATAATAATAATAATAATATATTTTCAAAACGTTAAGCTTTCCTTCGGTTTTGTTAATAAACCTGTTTTTTTCTAGCGGTGCTCCATCGTCTTGATTCAGTGTTTACAAGTTTTCGCTTTAGCGTGTTTTCGCGCTCTCGTGTGGTGTGTGGTGTCGTGCGTGTGTGCGTGCGTGCGTGGGCGTGCGTTGCGTGCGTGCGTGGCGTGCGTGTGTGTGTATGTGTGTGTGTGATGTGTGTGTGTGACATACGTGCGTGCGTGCGAGCGTACGTACGGTCGTGCGAACGCGCGTACGTGTGAGCGTGCGTACGTGCGAGCGTGCGTACGTTCGTGCGAGCGTGCGTGTTTTTTCGTTTGATCCTCGTGCTGAAGCAGTGCTAGTCGATTGTATGTAGTTGTAGGCCCTATTGTGTTGACTAAGAGCTATAATTGGAAGCGTTGCTTGCTATACCCTGGCCGTGGAGTTATGTTTAATTAGCTTTTTTGACAGATGTATTTATTTATGATAAGATCAGGCTTGCATGTAAAGTAATATAGAGGTGAAACTAACTAGCTAATGTGTTTTGCTGCTACACGTATCACAGTATTGAAGATTCTGTTTATGTATTAGAAAACGTACTACAGCCTCGAAACAGAGTGCAGATAAAATTGAAGAAAGTGAATACGGTACAACTTCGACTAGCAGACTTAAAGGTTTTAAGTGTACAGCATTCCCAGAGCGGCGTTGAAATCATTTAATTTAGAGCTAACCTCGTGTCCATGTAATAATGTCTAATAAACTATTAGGGTTATTAGCTTGCTTTATAGGTTACAATATAATCGTTCAAGGTGCAGATGATGAGCGATTGTATCTCAAAATCTCGTTTGATCTCGTGAGATGTGTATAGCTTTTCTTAAAAAATACCTTGCGAGGCTGTCTCATTCAAAAAATCTCATGCAAAAAACATCAATAATCGTTAGCAATGTAGCTGTATCCGCTATTATACTTACTTAATGTATCACTAGTATAGCTTTTTTGATATCGCAGAAGAAGCAAGATTTCGAACGGTTGTAGGAACGAAATCAATTAAATTTAAGAATAATCCCATCTCTATGTAATAATAGACGTCGTATAAAGTTACATATTTTAAGTATTTAATATGTAATCACTGTATAATGAGTTTTTATTATTATGATGCAACATTAGTGGTATTAGACGTTTTTAAAATATTTGTGTTTTGAATGTAAATTTCTGTAAGTACAACATAATTATTAAATACGAATTCAGGTTTTTCTGTATTACTTTCTAAATAGTTAATGTCCGATATGTAATGCTGTTTATAGCCATTCACAAAGCATGTTTTAGTGAAGTACGTAGTATAAAAATTCAGTTTAGCATATTGAAGAAAAACTTCTAAAGGTGAGCGTATTATTTTTAATCTATGTTTTTTTACCTGATATTGTTAACAAAAATGCCTATAAAGATTTTTAAAAATGTATTATCATGCTTATAGGATAACGACATAAGATCAACTCTACAAAATAGTAGGTACGCACGGTTTTTAAACTTATAGTTATTGTTAATTCATGTATAATAATAAACCATTAAAACCTTTTGCCTTTTATTTCCGTTATATCAACCTGATATTCTTAAAACATGTTAATTTTAATTTAACTCTATGTTATATATAAGTAATTATTACTTTTTTTTTAACGGGTTTTTACAGCTGTTAATGAACACGTTACAATGAAATAGTTTTGTGTGTATGTAATTAAACATGCAAATAAATCAGATATGATGTTCCTAATGTATAGGTGGTGGCTGTTTAGAGGATCTGCCTATACATAAAGCATCATTCCATTAGGGTAGAAATTATTTATTATTTCACGTCATATTGAATTACACTTTAATGCATTCAGTTTGAACTGTAATCTATTTTCCGCTAACTGTAAGACATAATTTCGGTTGATTGGTTGAGTTTTATCTGATGATCGAACGTGATTTGTTTGAGATTGACTAATTAATTGATTCGTTTGTGAGTGTGTGAGAAAGAGAGAGGGAGCAGAAACAGCATAGAGCTGGAGAGAGTGTGCATCATCAGCTTCTGTTATAGAAAATGTTCATTAGTCTTTATGCGCTAGATGGCACTTAAATCAATTTTAACTCAAAGGGCCAGGGCGCAGACCCTGATACAAGTCCTGCCTTACAAGAACTTATTAGAATACAATTTTTGTATGACAGGGCGAAGGCCTACAGCTGTAAGAATAAGTTAGAACCTACATATAATTGCACCAAGCCACGATAGGGCTAAGCTCTACACTTGTCTTATAAGGTTAGGTTCATACCACCTCCAGCCAGGGGCGAAGGCCGAGAACAAGTTGAGAAGCCTACACGTGTCGCACAAGAACCTCCTTATTAGAATTACAACATTTGGCCATTTTAAAGCAATAGCACCGATAATTTTAATAATAATATCTTATTAATTATGCAATTTCCACATTGTATGCGTGTGCATTTGCCTAACCTCCAGGGGCACTGTTCTTAATATAACCAGAAGGTCCTTAACACCACCAAATAACCCTAAGAATAACCCTAGACCAGCCCCACCCTAAGCTCCAACCCTAAATACAGTTCTAAGCCAAGACCAGCTCCCACCCTGTCCTCGCGTTAGCAAAAGTCCTAGCTGTCAAAAGGTCCTTAATACAGCCATAAGGTTTAACCCCAAAAGAAATAATAAAAATAAGGGTAATACGGTCCTTCATTTAAGCGAGTAAAATAATTAGGGTTGAAAACACGGTCTCACACGTGGATGTGCAAAATAGGGTGAAAATAGATGTCCTATACGTAAGCGAGTAAAAATAATTAGGGTTGAAAACACGGTATCACGCGTGGATGTGTAAAAATAAGGGTGGAAAATCCTGTCTCACTCGTACGCGTATAAAAATAATTAGGATAAAATTTCCAGCAGGTTGAAAATACGGTCTCACACGTGGATGTGCAGAAATTAGGGTTGAAAATGCGGTCTCACACGTGGATGTGCAAAAATAGGGGTGAAAAAATGCGTCCTACACGTAAGCGTGTAAAAAATAAGGGTGGAAAATCCGGTCTCACACGTGGGTATATAAAAAATAAGGGTGGAAAATCCGGTCTCACACGTGGATGTGCGAAAATAAGGGTGGAAAATCCGGTCTCACACGTGGATGTGTGAAAATAATTAGGGATGAAAATCCTGTCTCACACGTGAATATATAAAAATAAGGGTGGAAAATCCGGTCTCCCACGTGGATGTGAAAAAATAGGGGTGGAAAAACACGTCCTACACGTAAGCGTGTAAAAATAAGGGTGGAAAAACCGGCCCCCCACGTGGGCGGGTTTGTGACGTCAAAATCCAAGATGGCGCATGGTGCCCCCGTACTACTCATAACATACACATATTCTTACTTTATTTGAAAGGGAGCGAAATTTTCTTAAAAATGATATGAAACAGTCCACAGTTATCTTGAAAGATAAGCAAGATATCTATTTTTAACTTTCAACCTACATATACATACAATGTGTCCCAAATTCGCTCTCTATAAAGGGATCTCGGCTTCTGTTATACTTACGGCAAAGGTTAAATGGAGAAAGTTTTAGAGGAAGCTTAGAGCATTCGATATCCGGTTTCAGATTTATGATCGGTCAATTGGTTTTGAAAATATCGGCGAAAAACCGAAAATGGCGGATTTCGTTTTTCGCCAGTAAATCCGAAATAGTTAATTTGACAGCTGTCACAATGTGAGATTATTCGGACACTTTTTTAAGACGAATAAGATGGCGTGTATGACATGTCACAATCGTCTTTTGTTATCCCACAGTCTGCCTCAACTTTCACTTTTCTTATTGCCGCCATATTGAATTTTTCGATTTTTTGAAAGAGCGCAATATTTCCAGTTTAGTGATGTCTCACAACTGCATAAAAAATTAGAGTTTCATCGAAATATCACACTTTCTAAACAAAATAACATTAATAAATAATGTATAAAATTCTTTGAATTTTCAATAAAACATGAAATTAAATAACGACCTCACAACAATACAAATGTTTTGGGACAAATTCCCAGCTATGAGTGTGTTACAAATAAAGGCAGAAAAATCGTCATTAATTTAATTAATACTTGAACCTTTGAACAACCTACAATAAAATTGCAATTACAATTAATTTTCAGATTTGCCAAATGACGTCCATTTACATCGAGACATTTTTGACAATTGGTGACTGTTTTTCGTACAACCCTAGCAAGTGTATTTCCGTTAACACTATTTCTAAAACTCCAAAACTCTCTGTTTCAGGATTTCTATGGTCGCAGGAGGATCAAACTCGTAGACCTCATTCTTTGTGTGACCCCAGAGTTAGAAATCCAAGGGCGAAAGGTCAGGGGATCTAGGAGGCCAAGATATTGGACCATTTAATGCAATAATTCTTTCATCAAACTGCTCCCTTAAGAAGTTCCTGACTTGAATAGTGTTGTGTGCCGGACATCCATCCTGTTGAAACCAGGTTTTTCTGAACTCATCTTCGGTGATAGTAGCTCGTAAAGCCGGCACAACCTGGTTTCGCAAAAGCTCTAGGTACCTCTGTCCGTTTAAGTTATAGTCAAACAAAAATGGTCCTATAAGTCGATTTCCTGCAATGATTAATAATTTATAATGCATAGGTGCCCAATTAAAATAGGTAAGTTAGATTAAATTACCAATAATCCCACACCAAACGTTACTTTCAAATATGGTCTGTGGACGTCTCTCTGCCACTTCGTGAGGGTTTTCTGCCCAATGATGAATGTTGCGCTTATTAAAAACTCCACAATTCGTAAACGTACTCTCATCAGACCACAAGACATGACTAACAAAATCGGGATATTCATTACACATTCTAGTATACCACTGGCAGAAGCGCATTCGTCTTAGAAAATCAGTTTCCTTAAGTCCTTGAACTATTGTGGGTTTGTATGGATAGTAGTTATTCTTTTTTAACACTCTTTGTACCGTTGATTTTGACACACGAATTTCCTGTTCTACCGTTCTTACCGATGCACTGGGGTTTTCGCTGACAGCTTGTAAAATGTTTCTGTCACGATTTTCATTATCAATATTGTATCCGCTTTTAGGTTGTTGAAAGGCCCCATAGTTCATTAAATTAATTACAATTTTTCTGAAGTGGGTTTTATGAGGATGCCGTCGTTCGGGGTACATCTCCAAATACCTCGCTGAGGTAATGTCGGCGTTTATGTTTGACTGCAAGTAATGCGCTAACATGTGAAACTTTTCTTCATTTGAATAGGGAATACCGGCCATTTTCAACAGGCTTTTACAATTTGTGTGTCACGTTTATGATTTTAATGACAGAAAAGCGTACTACTTATGAAAACACTACTTTGAATTATTTAACGTCAAAGTCAGAGCCACCTTATATGGAAAAAATGAAACCCAATTTTACTGACAAATAAATCATGTCCTACTAATAATAATAAATAAGACCTAACTTTAGAAAGTGTGATATTTCGATGAAACTCTAATCTTTTATGCACTTGTGAGACATCACTAAACTGGAAATATTGCGCTCTTTCCAAAAATCGAAAAATCCAATATGGCGGCCATAAGAAAAATGAAAGTTGAGGCAGATTGTGGGATAACAAAGGACGATTGTGACATGTCATACACGCCATCTTATTCGTCTTAAAAAAGTGTCCGAATAATCTCACATTGTGACAGCTGTCAAATTAACCATTTCGGATTTACTGGCGAAAAACGAAATCCGCCATTTTCGGTTTTTCGCCGATATTTTCAAAACCAATTGACCGATCGTAAATCTGAAACCAGATATCGAATGCTCTAAGCTCGCTCTAAAACTTCCCTTATTTAACCTTTGCCGTAAGTATAACAGGAGCCGAGATCACTTTATAGAGAAGCGAATTTGGGACACATTGTATGTAGGTATAAAAGGTTATGCAATCGACTTTTGTTCATTATCGCTAAATCGGCGTATTAGCTCATTTACAACTTTTGGCCAAGTTTAGTGAAGATCGGCCATGATGTCTGAATGTCTCGGACAGGGGGGGGGGGGGGTTTATTAGGGTCAGTTTTTGGTTTTTATTAAATATTTCTAAAGCAGCTGAATATTTCAAAGATATAAAAATGCCCCATATATTTTGTAGTATTTTGCAAGAAAGTCCTGTAATGCATTAGCATTCACCTAGTTTTTTAATAGTAATAGGCGCTAGTCATCCAATATAAAAAATGTTTACTTGACATATGTTCTAATTTATAATTTCATTAAATCATCATAAGACTATAAAAAAGTTCTTTGAATTATAACAAAAATTAATTAGGTCCTTTGCTGGGTTTGAAAAAACATGTTTGCTTGCTGTTGAATTCCAACAATTTTTTCGACTGCACAATAAATAGCATCCATCTACAACAATGAAATATAGAATTTCTTGTTATTACTTCTACAAATGAACAAACCTTTAAATTCACACGATGCACTTGTGTAAGAAGAAGTCCCCGTTAAAGATAAATACTAAAAGCTTATGAAAAAGTGGATAGCGCACACAAGACTTCCAACTGTGATCAATTCACTACAAAACAAGGACACCATAGGCGGCGCACTATTGGTAGAATTATATAAAAAAGGGGATATTACCTTTAAAATAATTTTATGCAATTATTATTTTTATTTTTGCATTTGTAGTTAGTAAATGAACCATAAAATGCGAAACAGAGTGTTATGGAAATCTGTCCAAATTTCCACCTTTTTCCATTCAATTCTCTGTGCCGATATCTTTTACAAAAGTCAAGAAATTAAAATACGATTTTTCCAATACTTTGCACATCCATCAAGTTAAACAAATTAATTATACATACGTGTATTTTTCTATTAACTACAAGATTCCTAAGAAATTATGAATACAAATCGTTTCCGCGACATCTTGTTAGTATAAAGAAAATTGTCTAGGTTCTAACTATTTTTAACATATTTTAAAAATAATTTATGTCATAATTAAAAATATTTTAGGTGTAACTAACTGCAATATTGCAAGATATTTGATAGTTTTTCTGTAGGGTGTTACTCAAAAATTGCAATGAACTTCAGAGAAAGACTTACCTTCTTGCGTTCTTTTCGAATCACAATTTTTTGGATAATTTAAACAAAACAAATAAACATAACGTTTATTGACCTTTACATAATATCATATTAGTCAGATGATTACGGATTGAATCCTTCTGTGACATAGATTTACCAATAAAATGTAACCGAATGTTTAAATACATTCTACTAATTGCTTGCATCAAATAATACAAATGCTTTACAGTATTTCTTAAAATATGACTGTTTAAACATCTAAAAATCTGCCCATATAAAAAAAAAGGGGCACAATTTTTATACATAACATCAGAATCAGACGTGGATTGTGTATGTAGTGTAATTGAGCACGTAGAGAGATCTCCGTTTTTCGGCAAATATGTATTACGTCTTCAGACGGGCAAATCAAACCACCATGATTTTCTTGAGAGATTTAAAAAAAATTGTCAGTAAGGCACCAACGCAACTTTCACAAAATTAATAGTCTTTTGTGACTTTCTAGAAACAAAACCTGCTATATAAATAACAACTGGCTCGGAACATTTGGACATAATACGTTCATTGACGATGTAACTGTGTTCTTCAAATATTTGTTCTAAGCTTTCATCTTCTGTAGCTTCCACAGTTAAGGGTATACTTCCGTTGATGACAACTTCTGGTGTAGCAGGTAGGGTGTTTGCTGCACCCGGTCAACTAGACGCTGTAAAATAGAGATTTGTTCCAAAGGTAAACAATTACATAAACACCCTTCTCGTATCTCGGCTCTCACTAATAAGCGTTTATAGGCCGCTGTGAACTGCTAACAAGTAGGGTTATTATTCCATCCTCCACGCGACCTGATAGACGAAAAAATAGCTCTACATGATCTTGACTAACTTTATATGGCGGAAGATACATTAATGTTCCTGATCCAACAATGTCGTTCTATAAACCTAAAGCACTTGACAAAGACGCAATCATCCCTATAAAACCCGTTTTTCGTACGAAGGTAATGAGTGGTTGATCATCCAACAGTTTTAGCTGTGAAAGATAATTCTGCGCGTAATGGATGAAATTGAGAGTTTGCTCAATGTTCTTTGCATACAAAGTTACTGATTATTGTAAATTATGTAATGAACTGATGTAGTCCCATTTTATAAATTTCCCTTCATCGTCAACGAAGATTCTTTGTCATCAAGAGTATTACGTATCAGGTTAAGAACATGACACGGGTCTAAAAAGAATTACTCACACTCACTGACGTGGTATTCGTATTTGGTTGTTGATGGTTACAGCCTAGCAGTGTTGCCATTGCGAAGTTGAAAGCTGTACCATCACATGTCAATGATTTCACTAAAGCTCCTGTGTCCAGGACGAGCCTTATTGCTTATGTAACAATGGAGGTTTTTTGTTGACCGTTCAACCCATCTGTAAAAAAAATATCCTACTGGTATTTTCCAGGTACCATTAATGCACACCACCATGACAACAAACGCTTCTTTTGCAAGCGACGCGGAATCCTCATCCAAATCTACTCCAAAGCCCACGTATCCGTGCAATTTTTCCCATCCCACTCTAAAGGTTTCCGTATCACAATTTTATCGATAACCATGGTGGTCTTGTGCGGTTGACACGTATCAAAGGTACGTTTTCATATGCTTTTGGAGAAAAAAAATTTAGTCATGACGAACTTTCTCAATTCAGGCGGATATTTCGTTTTCTTTCCTATTTTCCGAGCTAATAGTACCTTGTTGACCTTAGTCATATTTGAAAGTAATTTACAGTTTTCTATTGATACCAAATTTTTTTCTTCAAGAACCTTGACGCACTTTTTTAACGACCAAATGCGTTTTTTTTTTTTTCTCAACGCCTGGCCCAACACTCTTATTCTATGGGTTTTATTTGTGATTTTCAACTTTTTCATAAACGATTGCCGTCGCATTTTTTTTACGAGGTGTGTCTGGTTCTGATATTTCCTGCTGAGATGTAGATGGAACTGCCGGATATTGTTGTGCAATTGTGGGAGCTGGAAAAGAACATGGAAACCCAGAATGTACAGCTGATTGACTATTGACCTGACTGCGTTTGCCCGATCTTCTCTCCTAATACATAGTACTTTGAGATAAAACATTCATTGCATCATTGTACTCATTGTGAACTTCCAGTTAGCGGATGTAAATACTGTGGCACTTGTTCAAAACTAGGGACAACTTCATTCAATATTTGTACTTTATGTTTAGTACGATAATAAAATCGCTCCTCAAAGTGTTTACTGCACAATCTATGGTATTCAGCTGGGGACCAATCATATGGAAGTTTCATATTTTTAATCCACTGTTGACGTATCGTTTCACACTTTGGAAACCAAAAATACAGTAAAGATCTTTACCAAATGCAGTGTAAGGTATAAAATCTACAACAACAATTGTTAATACAAAAAAAAGCCTTACAACCACTGAATTAAATGCTCACAACATATAACATAAATTGAGAATTTTACCTACGCCACTGGAAAAATGGTGTTTGAAATTGCACCGCGTCAGCTGCAGTATCATAGCAAATTTATTCTAATCCATACGTTCTAATAATAACTATATTGTGTGTATGTTTCACTTAAGCTTTTGATTTTCGTAATAATCTAGTTGAAATGACAACATGAATTAACTTGTTTGTTTTTTACCTGCGAAATCTCTGGCTCTTTTTTCTCAGTATGACTGTTGCATGAAAACGATGCACATACAACCATTGTCTGATGGTCACTTTCACGTCCTTATTTAAACACTTATGCAATAAAAACACCAAAATTTACAATGACTCCAACGCGTTGTTTGACGACCGTTGGGTTCAATCACACTTGCGCTCGTATGCGTACGTAGGCCAAGCGCTATCCACTCTCTTTCATAATCTAAGCTAAAAAAAACTAACCTAGCCACAAAACTAAATGTAACGGGAAACAGTCGGCGATCGAACACACTCGGATGCGATCGAGTAGCGAGCACAGCGTCACCTACAAAAAAAGAAGAAACTAAAAACGAATATCCAGAATAGCCTATTCAAGAATAGTAGGTATCTGGTAAATTGACCGAAATCAAATTACCGAAATCAATTGACCGAACACAATTGACCGAAAATCAGTTGATCGAAACGACGATTGACCGAAGTTGCCATAACTAATTTTTGTATAAAACTTTACATTGGTTTCTAACCCCTTCAACTTTATATTTCGGTATGTTCTTTTCAAAAGAATGTGCCTAATTACATACTTGCATCAAATAAAAAACAACATCGAGCATTAAAAAAAAATTATTAAAGCTATCTTGCATAATTAACTAAAATTTAAAAAAACAAGAAAATCTTTTAAATACGCCCCAGACAAATAAATGGTGATGAGTTTTATGAGGGTTTTATACGTCAAATACAAAAAAAAGAACATTAAAAAATGTGATAGGATTATGATTTTCTAGCGATTTACCGTCAAATTGTTGCTGTTGAGTTGAGCTGTATGGATGAATTTGTTTTACGTGTGTCGCGACCTTTAAGGATGGTGTGTTTCGAGCTTAAGTTTTCTTGTTTGTGAATTACTATTCCGTAATTTAAGGAATTAACTATGATAGGAATTAGGTTTGAAATCATCGATAATTGGTTTCTAAATTTATTGAGTTTTTCGTAATATTGCATTTAAATTTTGAGAGATTGTTTTCATTATTATTCCCCGGTTATTGAATGTCGAGTAGCGTTTTATTTGTATTTAGTTGTATATAAGTTTAAATAATGTTTATTTCGTTTGATTTCCTTAAAATTTAATAGAAAGTTTTGTAAAATTAAGTAACTTAAAGAAAGAGTGTAGATGTAAATGTATTTGATATCGTTCTGGCGACAAGAAGTCGAGTGATTGCAGTGGTTCAGCTTAATATTGAGTATGTTGGTTTTGAGTCATAAAGATAGAATGTGGGACTAACTGTTTGAACTTAAATGAAAATACAGAGATACTTTTCACGTTGATTCTGCTGACATTTGGAATATTGAAAATTATCGAGTCCTGACGGTTGAAAACGAAGTTTGTGTGTGGGGGTATCAAATCTTCTCCTTCCGTTTCTTAATTGGTGGAACTAAATTAAATGAGATTTTTGTGAGTGGGATTCAAAATCCAAGATGGATTTTTGGTAATAATTTGGGATTCTGAAACTGACAGCGCTCCCGAGTAGTAGTACTGTGACGTTTGTTGTTACGGCTTAAGGGGTTGATTAGAACGTTGATATATTGGACCTTTTGGTGTTTAACGAACTAAATTTCGTGTTGTGAGGGTAGTTATCTACTTTTTGAAGAAAACCTGTGAAGGGATTTTAAGTGAAATTGTTCAATCACTAAAGGACTAGACCTAGTGCCGATTTCGATTTTACGTAATCAAGCTACCTAGAGATCACCGTCGTGTTATATTAGTGCTTCTGTGACCTCATTGGTTTATCTCGCTTTTGCGGATTTATTAAATTAACGTTCTTGAAGTGCCACTTAATTGCCGTGCAGGGCGTGTTGAAGTACAAAGAAACTTTCGCAGAATATTATAATTATATTTATTTAAATAAAGTTAATAACCTTTTGGATCGGTAGTGTAAAGAACACCATTTTAAAAGAAGTTTTTAGTTAATGCAGTAACATTTTACCGAGATTCAATCAAGGAATCGTTTGAGTACAAAAACAAATAGTCAACCTTATCACTCACCATCTTGTGTCAGACTAAGGAGATTCCGTATCCGTAGTAGCAGTAATCGGTCACCTGGTTGATTTTCGATTGTTGTAACACAGAAGAGGTGCCAATTTAGACAGTAAGGTAGTATAACATTGTGTTTTATTGAGTATTTACAAGATTTCTTGTGTGTGTACCTCGAATTATTTGTTTTGTTAACGAAGGTTTGAACCTTTTAAATTAAGTTGTTGCTTTGGTTTATTTATTGTAATTAATCATAATTCTGACGCTTCGCCTTCACACCCTTCATCTTATTATTAAAGGGCAATTGACCCTGAAGTAGTGTGGTTAAATAATCCACGAAATATTTAGGTTAAGCAATTTAGTACGGCGTTACGCAGAATTCTGGCCAGACCTCCCGTCGCCAATTAAGAATTTGTTATCTTTTCGTATATACGCATTATCGTATGTATACATGTATATTATTTTCTTATCTTATTACAGCTTTGTTTAGGTTTTATAAAATTGTTTTAATTCTGTGAAAACCCCTTTTGTGTTACATAAAAGTTTTTTTTTTGCAAATTGCAAGTTTACCGGTAATTTAGGAGCTTAAGTTTTAACGTAACGAAGTGACAGTTTCTTTATTGAGTAATAGCGTTAATGATATTCAGTGTTTTATTTGACTTCTAGTTGATTATTAATTCATTTAGGGTGCATTCAACAAAGGTGATTTTTTTTTGTTTTATTAAGATTATTTTATAATGCCTAATTATTTACACTGAGGTGTAGTAACGTAACGTAGCATTATTGAGTGATTAACACGCTTTTATTTTTCAGGCGTGTAGTGCTATTTTGAAGCCCTATTTCAGGTGGTTTGCTGAGTTGCTGTCTAGTACCCCTGGGATTGATTGCGGGTAGGTAGGCGTATGTTTTTTGTATGTTTAGACACGCTATGTACTCGTAATTTTGGGACGACGTCCCCTATTTTAACTACCAAACATTCTGGCGCCCTAAAATCTGATTACGTATTCATTCCCTACTTTGACTTACGTACGATTTACTATTCTGGATGTGCAAAATTTATCAACATCATACCCACTCCCATACGCTGACTAGTCGGGGCAAAAAGGCCAACTTTATCTATAATCCCGTTCTACCACCCGTTTATATCGTTACAAATAACAAGAAAATCTTTTAAACACGCCAGTAATTAATGTACTGCCAGTCCTAAGCCAATTGTCGTTACGATCAACTGATTTTCGGTCAATTCTGTTCGGTCAATTGATTTCGGTAAATTGATTTCGGTCAATTTACCTAGAACCATTACAGTATCTATTTTTTTTGTCTAGGATTTTATCTAATACTCACTATTGCGATAGTTTTTCGCATTTTTTTAACTGAACATGGGGATAATTACATTGTGTACAAAATGGTATGTTCGTATTAAAGAAAAACGCACGGTATATTTAGATATAGTTATAAACTCAGAATTTTTAACAACCTGCACAATAAAAAAAGGTGAAATGTTAAATAATTTTTAATTCCTTGTTAAAAACTTTCTTTGGAGCTTGTTATTTCATACTAAAAGTTAGTAATTTTAATTATAATTATTCTTCTCCTTATGATGTGCTTTTCAAATTAAATACTTTTATCAAGATTTTCTCAAACTTCCAACTTAATAGTATGTTCAACAAAAATAATTATCTACAAAATTGAATTTGAAAGAGATAGAGTGTATGTGACAAACTTGAATCAAAGTCCAAAAATATAAAACTGCGCCTTCTGAATGTCAAAATGTAAATTTTAACATAGTATTGCTATACTCATGGGAAAATAAAAATGCATTAACATGTGTTTATATGTAAAACAGTCGCCCAATGGAAACAAAAATCCTCTTCTCTTTTTCCGAAATATATGAGAACCATTGAACTAGAATGATTTGATAGTTTCTTTTACTCATTTTCAAACCCAAAATTTTATACAACAAATTTTATTATTTAATGGTAAAGAAAATATTTCTAGATGTTTAGAAAAATGGAAAAACATGAAAAAAAACTTAGTAACCTACTTTTTTTTATTCGTCCATATTTAAGATTTAGAACATTTTTATTTTATAAAGTCGGTAATAAATTAAAAATTTTACCATCATGTTTTTTGCGAGAGTGGATTTTTAGAGGAGCTTTTAAATAATCAAGCGACTGTGACAGGAGTAAATACACGAGAGGGTGATAATATGCAAATGTTGATGTTATTTTACACGTTTAAGTACATTATAACTTATTCTAATAATTTAACTTTGCCTTGTTAAAGACGTTTACATAGTTTAACATTGAATTAGTTAAGTAAATGCTTACTTTCCTTTGTTTGAGACTCGCTTACAAAAACAATGTCTTTTTAATAGAAGAGAAAATAACATGGTTTAGTGAGGGGTGATTTTATCTTTATGTGTTGAAAGCTTAAAGTAAAACTTTTGTAATTTTTGATTCTAAATAGCGATTTCTGAATGTTTGTAAATTCCCTCCCACAAATAATATTGTATAATGCTTTAATGTTTGTAATTTTGTAAACAAGAAACAGGGAAACAAAGAGCGGAGGAATAATAACAGTTTGTTTAAAATAATATAACTTTGTTTATTGCATATTGCATAATAGACGTTATATACCGGTTTTTTCATGTATGGTACATGACTCACATCTAACAACAATCTAAGACATTGAAATTAATAATCATAAAATACTGGCGTTTGCGCTATATTGAAGTACAAATATTTACTCCTAACTGAAGCGAGTCGAATCTTCTTGAACTGAATAGCAATAATTAACGTAACTGCTATAAACGATATGTAAGACAAACAAAGCAGCAGCTTAGGAAAAATATTACTCAACATAATCACTATATTAAAACAAGAACTAGCATTTAAATCTTTCAAGGCTCACATTTGGTTTAGAACAAGCAAAAAACTATTAAATAACACAGCAATCTAATATGATTTATTAAATGTTTATACAGCTAAATTACTTAATTGAATTCCTCTCCGTACACTTTTTTATTGAACACAACAAGCAACGACTGTAGCGCTTGTATGCCTTATACGCTTACAAATATCCAAATATGGAAGCCTACATCCAAGATTCGTGGCTTTTCTCGCACGTGAAAAACGCAATCACTATGCCAAGTAGTGTTAACTTTCTTAAATAAACCATTAGGTTTCTACCATGTTTTGTGTGTGATGTTTAGCTCGTTTTTGAAAAGTATAGAATTAACGAAACTACTGGCACTGTATCTTTATATTACTCTTAACTTTAATTTTTTCCAAATTCTTATCAGTCGGAGATGAGTAAGATTCCTGGACAGCTACTTCCATCATTGACTAATAAATACTTTTCTCATAAGGTGTTTATTACTTATACCTACAATTCTAAATGATTTTAATCTTAACTCTGTAAAGATCCAACCTGTTAAACAAATTCATTTTATTGTAGAGTAGACCTTTAACTACTAGTGCTTTAAATCAGAGGAGGATAAGGTTGGGATAATTCTTTGACAGTTACCTGATTTTGACAAACACTAATTCGTTTTAACCATTATGTATTTTTCGTCAATTTACATTTTTATTACTATTCCATCTTACCAACTAAAATAAATTAAATATTTTGTTATAAACGAAAAATAAAAATAAATTCTAAAAAAACACAAACACAAAAAAGGAAGGCTTCCCAGGTGGCCTCTACCTGCAACGGAGGGAATTGGCGGGTTGGGCGGCTTCCGTTCAACGACGGGTTGACTGGTCCTTTTAAGCTCTGTAGGTATGATAATTAGTAATAAGGACATACCAGTAATACTCGAAAATTATTAACACTCAAAATGTAATTTGGTGTTTAATAATTAATTCCTTAACGTTGTTTATGTACTTAGCTAATTAAATTATTTAATCAACGTAGGGGTTAAGAAACTCGACAGAAAAACAAAAATCTTAAAAAATCAATATTTCTTTATTTAGTATTAACACAAACGACTAAGTACCCTATTACACTTTTGTCTAAATTTAGGGACAGTTACCAATTGTCTGAACTGATGTCTAGAAATGCCAAGTTCAGTCAGACCTATTAGAGGTGCGATAATGTGTTTGCCACTATGCTCTTTGATTTGTAGACAATGAGACGGCGCGGTTATTTTCAATAAAAACTCGTAAGATGGTAACTTAATTCAGGGCGCCACTGACTCACTACTAAATTCGCATACACTTGAGTCAGGAAGTGCTGAAGATGTAAGCTGAGACTCTTTCAATAGCCGTTCCTTACATGTAGTCGACTGGCACCTGATTTTACTTGTCGTATAACTCAAATAATACGAATAGTTAAACAAGTATTTAACAAATACCAAAATAATAAATTTTATTCATAAACAGGTACACAGAAATTATTTATTTGTGGCCTATAATCCTTTCCACAAGTTTAAAAGCAAACAAATAATAATTATCTTTGGTAATTTTAACAAATCCTGTTAAAATCTAACTTACCCAGTAATTCATAAATATTTACAAACACATAAAACGATAACTTCTATACATGTACATTCAAATATATTTCCGTACTTTATACACACTGGTTTTATTCGCCACCTTGTATGTACAAAATTCAACGCTATAATAGTGCTATATGGTGCCTACAGTTCTCGCAATTACTTTATTCAACATCAATTATGCAAAACTTGCCAGATCTTAATGAAGTACTGCTAAAATGTACAATTTGGCAACAATGCCCATATGTTCTGTGCAAACAACATTGATAGATTCATTATGCTACGTATAACAACAACAATAACATGGTTGCATGGTTTTAACCGCTTTACATTTTCTTTAATTCTGCATGAAATTTGTTTTAACTAGAATGAATTTGACTTTTGCATTAAATGATAGCTGCATGCATTTTTTATTATTATCAATTATGCTTTATTTTATTTTACTAAGAGTGAAATTTTTCGTTGCGCAAAATTATGCTACCTAAATAATTACAATAGGTTCATTAATATCTGAACCACAACTACTAAATCTTTTGTATTCACGGACACACTGACAGAACAATAATGTAAGTATTAACCTAAATAGGTAATGATTCATAATTGAACATCGTATCTTACTTGTAGCATACAGGCGATGTTACTTAATTTTAATTTACAATGTAATAATGTATTCCCAACCTTACGTTCCCTAACCTGTATTCTACGGCTGAAGGTCGCCCACTCTAAATGTACTCAACTAAAATTTCTAACAGAAAATTGATCGTAACATGTAACAACAAAAACCACACCAAATCTAAAAGTTCCACCCAACAGTAAAATACACCATAATGTAAAAATACACCATAAAGTGAAATTATACCATACACAAAAATGGCATCAAATGGAAAAAAATTCACCAGATACAAAAATTAGACCATAAAGTAAAAATACCCCACAAAGTAAAATCCGTCGTCGAATAACTAATATTACTGCCTGCCGAGTGATTATAGCACGATCCCTTAACCAAGGCAACTCTTAAAAAAGCAGTTATTTACCATAATTCACTCCCTTAACAAATTTTAGAGCTTTATCTCAATATGGTAGTAACAAAAAAAAACTTATCACCCAAAGGTGACCGACAATTGACCTATACAGATAAAGATTTCAAGTCTCCCTTTATTGTGGTAAAATATTTCAGTAGAATGAGATCCCTGTTTTATTCTATTATAAATTACTGAAACCTGTATTTGTAATAGAATCTAATGAATGTTGTTTCCTGATTTCTCCCACAGACGACTATTTACAAATTACAAAATTACAAATTTTTAACACAACATTTTTTAAACGCTAACATTTATATTTTATACAACATAATGGCAACTAAATAATTCCAAATTCTAATACGACCCAATCTTTTCCATATATGATATTACAACGTAATAACCCGACATCTGAAGTTACCAAGAAATTTATTCCGGAAAGTACACAATAAAGGACTAATAACAAAAATAATCGTAGTTTATAAGCACATTGATGCTGTATTTTTTATGAAACAAATTGTATTAGTAGGTCAACATTTTTTTTTCGATTTTATTTAAGAATAAAACACTATTTTTACGGAGTTTTGATTTAACTTACTGGACTTGCTGTAATTATTAAAATTACGCAAAACGAATACAATATCAAATATCAAGGCTATAAACTATAAACAATTTAAACAAAAGCGGTAAATGTTGGTGATTTCATCCACCACTTTTAAAATGAAGTGAGATGCTTTTTATTTTTCTTAAACCAGATAGTGAAGATTTATATTACGATTTATTTTTGTCGCATCACGGAAAATATAAATGACCGGGAATACCTTTGAGAATTAGACCGTACAGGTGGCTTAAAAATAGGATGATGTCTGGTGGCGGATCGGGAGATATTAAACGTTCTCAGTGGTGATGGGTAAAATTTTGGCCGCCTGTGGGTAATAAAATACTTATTTTCGGGGCTTAACGAAATAAATTTAAATTATTAGACTTTATTTACCCCTCGGAGAAGCAGGTTTTACTATTCAGTTAAGTATTCTGCATACGAAACGCAAACAATTCATTCATGAAGGTTGCAACTTCGGATTTAACTATTTATCTGTGCACGAAAATATAATTTTCGTGTTTGACTGAAATTCGGGATTTATTTATGGTCACGGCAATATCTATTTTAACAGGATTTTCCTTATGGAAACGGAACTCTCCGGAGATTATTATGCGATTGCCTGTCTCCCAGCTCGTTTGTGTATATGTTACATACATGGCAGCGGGATAGGATAGTTAATCAAACGGAATACACCCTTTGGTTAATTACAAGGATGTTAGACTAAACACATTCTATTTTTCAGACAAGCGAGGTAGAAAAATATCTGTACAGGAATTTCACTTTGTGGACATTCCCAGAAGAATTCTCAATATCTTTCAGGCGACAACCTAAAATCAAAGAACTAGGAGGTCATTGTTTACTCTGGGCATACATCCGAGTAAGTGAATAGTGGCCAAGTGTGATAGTGTTTTGCAAAATTTCTAACGGAAACTGGTCTGATAAATGTGATAGGCAAAATTTACGTCACCCTTATATAAGTCGGCAGGTAGAGATAATGTCTTCTGCTTCCGACTAGGTCGAAAGGCAAAAGGGAATTAAGAAGTAAAGGTTGAGATGCAAGTAGAGAAGTCAACTGAGGAGTAACGAAGTAATTAACTTTGTGTTTTTTCTTGTTAATATGCTCACGATTTCTTATTTTTTACTTATATAGATCTTACTTGTAAACTGTTCAGGAATCAGGAGTTCAGAAGTATAGTTGACAATGATGAGTTGCGGTTATTTTTGGTGTAAAAAAAAAGAAAAATGTAGGTTTTATTTGAATAATTATGTTCAAATGTTGTTTAGCTGGGTGTTGCGTGCTGGGTGGTTATCCAATTCGTTTGCCGGTATCTTGCGAGGTCCGTATCGAATAGACGGGGGGATACGGGGGACATATGGAGTGTTATATAGGGATTATCCTATCCCCTCGGGAAGGTCGTGAAGGAGTTGTGTTAGGATCACGGGGGGGTATTTCAATTTTACTTTGACTTTTTCACGTGGGAATTGAGGAAATCGGCAGTTGTAGGGATCTTTCTGCTTAGGATTGTGTCACCGAAAATTCTTTTGTGTGCAAAGTTTTTCTGTAATGTCTGTATTCTGTGTGTGATGGGAGGTATGTTTCCGTGTTGCATTGTGAGGTCGCAAGGATAGCTGAAAGGTAACCTGTGTATGCGTCTGGGTATTCGGCGTCCACAAAAAGCTATAAAGAAGAGGTGATTAGGGTTTATGTTGGTTTATATGAGGGCTAGGAAATCTATAACAGGGCGTATGTATTTTTTGCAGGTGTGTTGTAGTGTTTTGGGGTGGCAACCCCTGAGTCTACCCCGGAGGGTGCCCAATAGGTTTGCTCGGTTTCTTATCCTGTTAAGTGTTCTTTGTACACCGGGTTTTAGTGAAGAGGATTCCTAAGTAGGTGATCTCGTGTTGGAATGGGAGTCTTTTGTGGTTTAGTGCGAGGAAAACATTTCCGTTGGCTATATTTGGAAGTTTATCTTCGAGGTAGTTAGGATGCGGGAAGAGGATTGCTTGGGTTTTGGTGGGATTAACGATTACTCCACCGGTTCACCCAGTTGGAACAGTTCCAGAGGGTTTTGGATATGAGGCGGGAGTCCGTTCCGATTCACCGCCCAGAAGGCAGTATCATCCGCAAACTACTCCGGGTTGTTAACTGCGGGAATGTCGGAAGCGAGGATAGTGTAGAGGATCCGGGCTAAGTCAGAACTTTATGGTGTGTGGGTGACCGGAGTGCCAGACCCTGTCAAATGCTTGCTTAATGTCCAGAAACACAAGCAGGTTGCATTGCTTGTGACGGAATGCTGTTGTGATCTCTGTAAGCAGCTTCAACGAGGGATCGTGACATGTTCGGTTGGGACGGAATTGACTGTTAGCTGAGTCGCTTGGAGAATCTGCTTAAAGCATTTTCCTAGGCAACTCAGTATAGAAATGGGTCTACATGAGGAGGGAGTGGTTTCTTGATATCCAGTTAGATTTCTCGAAGGTCATGGGTACGGTATTCTTCAATGCGGCTCTCTAGGGGTGCCTTGAACTGGGTGTCGAATTGAGAAGGGTTGGAAAAATGGTTTGTAGGTGAAGACCGAATAATTCGGCCTTTCTTTTATCGGTGAAGATTAGATTGCTCTTTGGGTCGGTTAAGTGGGATTTGGGGGTTACTTTCCCCCTGGTCAGTTAAACAAACTGTTGCCAGAAGAGTTTTTGTAGTCTAACTGGGCGATGGCTTTGTTCCAGGAGTCTTCGTAGTGTTTGAGATTGTATTGGGATTTGAGAGCTGGTTCCCTAGATCGCAAGAATTGACGATAGATTCGTCTTTTCCGTTTGATCCAGTTCACGATGTTGTAACCTTATAAGCGGCTGCCAAACTGTAACATTAAAACAGTATAAACACTAAAACTGGGCCAACTTATAATGTTAAAACAAAAGCGATGATGTAATAAATTGATCAAATAATTTTAATTAATAAAATAATTACCAAATGATTTTCGCTACTGCCGTCGGCTCACCGGTTGATTAAGATGGGAGGGTTCAATTAACGCACCTGAAATACTGCATGCTTTTCATCAGCTTAATTATTTTCACTTATCCTTAATTCAAAACAAATGTTATCTAAAAATTATGAAAGAAATGATAAATTCTCGAGCGCCATGTTGTCTTTTTTTTTATATATCTATCTAGGAACAACAAAACCTAGTTCTTGAATACTATAAACAAATTAACACCAATGAAAATAAAATAACAAGTTATACATAAGTTTATTTAATATATGTTTGAAAACGAAAAAAAATTCAGAAGTCATAAACTAAACTAAACTAAATTACCTTTTAACGGTTCTGTACATACACTGTGACAGATACTATGAAGCAGAATGGTTCATATGGTGAGGTCAATGTCTTGCTTAGTTATCCTTAAAATATGGAACTTCCTTGAAGTTTAATTCGCCAAATTTATTTGTAAAAGTATGTAGAACTTGCGTTGTAAAGGTAACTCAAGTAAAACTTGCCATTTAAAATAATAGTACAGTAAAATATTGACTTATACGTGCCATTAAAGATTATTAAGTATACAAATTAAGTGATTAAAAAGGTGCGTACTTAAAAAGTAAGTACTTAAAAAGTAAGTTCTTAAAAAAAAGTGCCTAAAAAAAAAGCAAAGGCTTTAGTTTTAAATATAATGAGAAAAAAAATAACTTACCACCAAAATTCTGATGGCACCAAAATATAAAAAATTAAGTAAAAATCATGTTTATTGCTGTTAACATTCAGCATTAAGTGAATTACAAAAAAGCTTTCAGAATAACTCAAGTGTATTCCCCTAAAAGTCTTCACGCTTGCGCGAATACAATAATATACATCCAATTTTTCAAGAAAGGGAACTAAAACTATTTATGTAATATTACACCCAAAAGATTTGTTCTAGGAAATGCCAATTAAATTGCCATTCTCAATTCTACATATTAATAATTAAAAACTTTTCTAATATTATGCCAAATAGATGAACGATTCTTAAATTAATGTACTTTTTAATACAACCACAAAAAAAAGGTTGTTACAATGTTCCGTGGGGATTGTTTGCGGGAAATGTCGATGTTTTTCAGAGATATCGACCGCTTCCGTAATTACGGAAGTTAGGTCGTTAATGGCTCTCGAGATCTTGGATCGTTAAAAGAATGAATTTTGGAAGGTTGTTCGAGCTGTATTCAGAGAACACATTCCAGTATGCTTTTGAAAAATATTTAATGACTGTATTGAGGAGGTACTGGGATGGGGGGCTGGACAAAATAAAGTTTTGACAAGTAGTGGTGGATGATCTGAAGTGGTAGTGGTGCCTAAAAAGAACTCACAATCAAAATAAAGTGCTATGTGTTCGTAGACGAGGAGGCACCTAGATGTTCGAAATATATCGGCTGTGTGTTAGCGACTCGCAAAAGCGGCAACTGTAACAGAGCTGCTGATCGCCTGACACCGTTGTCATTGCCTCTGGAGTCGCCAAATTGGGTGTGGCGGGCATTGAAATCACCTAAGATGGCTGCATTAGGGAGGCTGGAGGCGTAAACTAAGAGGTCATCGGATAGTGTATTGTGGTCGGGCGGGTTGTAGTGGGAAAATAGAACGATTGTGGTGGAAAAGTGCACCGTCTATGCAACGCATTCGCGATGCCGTAGTTGCGCAGGTAGTAGAGAGGGAGTGGACGGGAAGCAATATTTAATTATGAGAACGGTTCCATCGTGGCTGTTGTTTAGATAGGTACGATATGTGTTAAAGTTGAGTGTGCATCTGTTTGTGAGCTTTGTTTCTGTGATGGAGAGAATGTGTATATTGTGTGTGTATAAGATTTTTAAGTAGGGAACGTTTCCGACAAACGCCCCTGGCATTAACTGTCCTGCTAGGATATCCATTTTAGAGGGATTTGAGGATTGGGTACTGGGATTACGGAAACCACCATCTGCTTGCCGGATACGCAGGTACTCCGTTGGAAGTAGGGTCGGGATAGCGAGTCTAGGACACAAATTATCCTATTTTGCCGGTCGGGAACATATCGAAACGGGGATGTGTGAGGACATGGAGAAAGTTTTTTATGGAAAAGGGCTCGGTGTTTAGCTGCAAATAAAATCATTTATGTTCTTGCAAAGAAACTTTCAGGCCACTTCAGATTTTCTCCAGTACATTTCTAATCCAAAACCTGTTTATTAATCCCGCACAAAATCTAATAAATTGAAAAATTAAATTAACAAGTAGCTTGAAGGAGCCAATACCATTTCTGCGAGACGAAACAATTTCTTGGTTATTTTCTGAAACAAATACAAATTAATTTCTAGTTCTAGATTTTTTTTGTAAAATCGCAGATAAGAAGAATAAGGTTTTGTACAACGTACAAGGTTAATTAAACCGTGACCTAGTATCCAGTTATTTATTCCATATTTTTAAAGTGATTATACTTTAAGTATCTGGAAAAATAATTAGCATTTTAAGGTCCAATGGTATTGAATCCCTGCTTAATACTGATCGTTGGAAATATCCCCTGTGTAAATAATCTCATTCAAAATAATAAATAAATTATTGTCCCATTAATATAAATTCCTACATTTAAGAATCCTACTCAAAATATTCATATTACGTGCTGCCTTAAAGCCGTCCTTTTACTGTCTTTTTCAGCAACAAAGTTACAAATTCAATTTAAGTAAAACATTTGTCATTTCGATTGAGAAATGAGCATTAGTATAAATCAAACACATAACTTAATAATTTCTAAAAGGGTTTTACTTTTTAATTTACCGTGAAGGTATTAATTAGTCACGTTACAATTGTTGCGCTGCAATACACGGTATTATAGCATCTCAAGTAAAAATTTGTCCCTTTTATCAATAACCGTGTGCATATAAAACCCTTCCCACTAAATTAATCTGAATAGAACTACGATGAAATTAGCCGAGTGACATACTTGTCTTTACGCTTCGAAAGGAACTTTTCTAATTACCTCATCCTGTTAAAGGATTTGTGTATTTAACAATTTATTATTATTTACAGTTATTCCGATAATTAAATCTTTCCACCTTTCCTTACACTTCCAATCCAAATACCGGCCCAAACTCGCTGAACACTATTTATTATTCCAGTAAAAACTCTAATAAATAGAGATATTAAATTAGCAAGTAAGTTGACGGGGCCAATACTATGTTACTTTCTATAACAAATGCTGATCAATTTCTAGAAATTGATTAATCTAGTTCTGGTGGTTTCTTTGGAAGCTGTGATAGTAAAGTCGCCGATGAGAAGGTTATTTTAATTATTTACTTCATATATTTAAAACGTTCCTTACTATATTGAATTACAACCGACCAGTATTAATAGAAGAACGCTTCTAAAGGTGTATAGATAATTCACTGGCCCAATTAGATTAGATCTGTTTTGGTCATTATTTGTAAAACCCACGCGTATAATCTGCTATTAATTATTACTGTTTTATTAATTAACCACAAAGAATAAGTTAAAACCAAGCCATATTTTATACATGTATCACTAACCCACTGCGCCATCTGTATTGGATCCTGTAGTTGCCGACACCGCAGAAAAATGCATTAATTCAATATATCTATTTAAGCATTACGACAATTATTTAATGGTTAGTCCTTGTATTGTAAGAGTGATGATTTGTGTTAACTGATAGTGTGAATTTATTTTTAGAAATGAACTACAGCCATTCCGAGACGTGTATAGAAGAAATAGCACGGCTTTCACAAAGCTCTTTCATGTAGCGAAAACATTGTACAGATTCCTTTGTTAAATTTACGTTTTATTACCCCATAAAAGCTCACCGTGTCTAACTTTTGACTCAAAAAAGAAATAATATATCTGAAGTAAGATTTTTTAGGGATCGCAACAGCACAAATATAGAGTTACTTAATTTTTGCTTGAAGTTCAGTCTATTGTCACGCTAGTTAAGATTTCAATCTGAGATTACCCACAAAAAATTCCAAAAATAACACGTTTCTACTGCAATGGATTCCAATAATAAATTTGTAACGTCTAAAGTTTAACTTTTACTGTAGATTAAGATTTTGGTTTTTAGCGCATTTTCCTTAAAGGAAAGTTGCGTTATTAGCTAAAATCTGTAGTTATTCAACCTACGTCTTCATTTTTGGAGATATCGAGATGCGATTATTTGGATTCGATTTTGTGTTTTGTGGAGGTTTGCGACTTTCGAGAGCGAGAGTCGGGGTGACTGGAGGGGGAGACAATATAAGTTTTCGCGAGGCAGCCTGACAACTCGACTCGTAGGCCACTTATCTAGTTCGGATTTTCTTTATATGATAGCTCACGAAGGAAAAGGGTACCAATTTTGTCTTGTTTCATGGTCTCTCAGAAGACTTGGCTTCCCTGCATCAATAAATAATACTACAAAAGTACCTCTATGCGGAGTACGTTGAGTTAGGAAACGTCTTACATATTCCCGCACAGCTGCTTCGGCATTTCCATCGACAAAACCATAAACATAGAACAAATTTGCCAGAGATTTGCCCCCCTTCACGTACGACTGCCTTAGATTGTTACATACCGTTTTGAAGCTAACACACTACATAATTTTTTTACAAATTTTACACGGTTTTAGTCCAGCTCATACGTGAAATATTCAATGCTGAATTTTTCAGAAAAATGAGAAATTTAAAATTTTATTTGAGGTACCCCAACTTTAACGAAAGTAAAGAAACCAGTTATTCCTCATACACTTAGAATTAACCATCATTTGTGTTTCACCGTTCAGACTTTTTCTAAGTGCATCTCAAGGAAAATATGATGCGTTTTATGACGTCAGAAAAACCTTTGAGATTCGGACAGTGTTTTATAGGAACATATTTGTTGCAAATGAAATGTAGAATGGCCCATTAAAGTTTCGCGGTTTTTATGCGGGAAACCCGATATAATTGAGAAAATGTCCCGTCGTCAATAGCAACGGATACTCTTGGGATATTTTCTTACTGAATCCCCCACGTGCTTGAATTAATTACCGCAAATTTCTTCTCGTTCACGAATGTTTTAAGAAAATTATTCCTTGTCTTCGACTAGGGATAATTTCCAAAACATCCGTCACTCGAAAAAATTTCCGGAAATAATCCAAGCACTAGGGGGATTACAAGTGAAAATCTATTTTTCATTTTCAAGGTTTTGTAGTTTCTTTTTAATATTTTATAAAAATATACTGAAAATAACGAACATGGCTCAAACGTGTTATGGAACGTTACAATTTCAAAAAATACTAAATTGTTCAATCACATTCACCAATTGTATTAAATCATTTTATAGTCGGAAAAAGAAATAAAACTTTATTTATCATTCCACCTGAGATTTAATATATCCTTGCTAGAATAATAACCGTAAAGGAAAACACGTGTAGCTCACTTCTTGTAGAAGATATCAGCTTTTGAGATAATGAATACAATATTTAATACAGAAGTTGTAGTGTACAATGTACATGCATTTAATGTTGTGCCCATTTTTTTTAATATTCCTTTAATTCCTCTATTGAATATTTGTTTTCTAGGGTTTTACAAAAAGCAACAAAATTTAATTACTGTTCATAATTAATATTTAAATAAAATACTTATGTTCTGTTCCTAACATTGTCTCATAATTGTTGCTTTCTAATACCTCCAGCTCTGAAAATCCATTTGGCTATGAGTTTAATGAAATGCAATCCCATTCTAGGCGACCTTGCTCTTTGCCTATGACCTTGGTAAAAAAGAGGATATATCGTGTATTGATGACAAAAACCGAACTTTGTTAGTTTGGCTAATAAACTGTCACTGAATGGTTTGTAATTATTGCGTTTTTGTATTATGTGTATGGCATGGTCTTATATACAACTCCTAGGATGAATATTTTTATGATACAGACTTTTAATAGCAAACCCAATTTACGTTACTCTAACGAAGTACTAATCATTGCTTCGCAACTCGTTTACATCATAAACTTAGTTTAGTTAATAAATCGTATGAATTATCACAATAATCATCCTATTTGTGGTATTACAAATGGATATGCGTACATATTGCATAATCTTTTTCATCTCGGCTAAAGACATTTAAATTTGTTTTACATAAAGTAGAAGTTTATCACATTTACTTACATCGCGACTGTTTTTATAGTACATATGTCTGTACACCACACAACACACACACACACACACACACACACATATATATATATATATATATATATATATATATATATATATATATATATATATATATATAATATTATAAATTGAATTGGTTTTGTTCTCTTTTATTACAAATAATGGAATTGTGTTTTTATAAGGATACTTCTACAGGAAAATTGTACGTTAACTTATTACCCTCATGATAGATTTTTATTATGTTAAAGGTATACTTTTTTGGATTCATGAACAGATTCATTTACACAGTGAAAGTTTATCCAAAAACTTTATAACTTAGCAGTGACATCGAGCTCTGAACCTTAGAATGTTAATGGTTTCGCAAATTTTTCAAAGCAAGACGGCGACTTGGTAAATTTTTAATGAATAACGAGATGTTTGGTTGCAGTTTAATTAGTCATTTTTAAACTTAACATTATTTACCTATAATCCGTAGTCAGGGTTTTACAGTATTCAAAAGGTCAATACAGTTTTTTTCATATTTCTTCCAAAAAGTGATACATTCATTTGTGTGTCTTCCGAAACATGATTATATATATATATATATATATATATATATATATATATATATATATATATATATATATATATATATATATATATATATATATATAAGGTGATTCTAAAATAGGTAGTCAAAATTAGGGAACTGATGCAGGATAGCAATGAAAACAAAAAAGTTCCTATCAACTTGCATTGCCTATAATTCTTATGCCGAATAACGTGATTTATCTAATTTCAATGTATCGTGCAGATGGAGCTAGTTGCCGCATATTTTTGTGGTTAAAAATGATGTAACTTTTTTCTAACAAAAAGTATCAACACGAGTGGATTCTGCGATCAATATTGCATAAAAAAGGTATACCTTATTGAGCTCGCTATCTGTAACCATTTCCGAATAAAACTCAATTTCACATTTCAATTCTCAATTATTGGTATTATTACAATTCGGAGAAGTTAGTAGAATATTTTTGAAATAAATGATTATAAACAGATTTAACAGAAAATATGAATAAATTACCGATAATGATATCATTTCAATTCTAAAGGTGTCCTCCATTTTCCTGTATATTGTGGGCACTGACAGTAGCTTGCTGATATTTCGCTATCTGTCATTAACGTTTAAATTGTTTGAAATTGTGTTTTGCATCGTTGTTAAATTAAAATGCCGCTCTACACATTTTCTGAGTATGTTGATATGCTGCTGGTGTTGGGCGAATGTCTTGGAAGTGCACGGGCTGCTGTGAGACGGTACAGTGAAAAATACTCTAGAAGAAATATGCCTAATTATGAAACATTTCTGTCTACTGAACGCCGCTTACGTGAAAGTGGAACTTTGAAGCCTCAGACTGCTGATAGAAGACGAAGGACGGTGAGATAAGTTGCAAATGAGGAGAATATTTTGAATATTATTGAAGATAATCCCACTGTTAGTACTAGGCGTGTGTCACTACAAATTCAAGTGTCACAACCAGTTGTTTGGAGAGTTGCAAAAGAACAATTGCATCCGTACCATTACCGTCAAGTCCAGGATATTTTGCCAGGTGATAGACCCATACGCATGAGATTTTGTGGATTGCTCCTGAGGAGGCATGAACTAGACCCCAACAAACAAAAGATTGTGAATGAAAAATAAATAAGAGGCAGGGATTGCCTACCCCGCAAGGGAATGGCGTGAAGGTTAAGTAAGTAACTTTCTTTCAAATATCATCTTTAGCGATGAGGCTACTTTCACCAGAAACGGAGCGTTTAACATGCGTAATGAACATGTTTGGGCCGATGAGAATCCGCATGCCAGAAAAACTACTTATTACCAACATTCTTTCAAAATTAATGTCTGGGCTGCAACACTTGGGACTGAACTTCTAGGCTACCGCCTACTTTGATACTTTTGTTAGAAAAAAGTTATGTCATTTTTAACCACAAAATTATGCGGCAACTAGCGCCATCTGCACGATACATTGAAATTAGATAAATCACGTTATTCGGCATAAGAATTATAGGCAATGCTACAAATTTGAAAGCTATTTATTGAAAACTAACGGAAATATTAAATAAATTAACTTATCAAATTGAAAACTAAACACCCTGTATCTCCGTAATGGTGCGTTTTACGACCCAAGTTGATAGAAACTTTTTTGTTTGCATTGATATCCTGAATCAGCTCCCAAATTTTGACCACCTATTTTAGAATCACCTTGTATATATATATATATATATATATATATATATATATATATATATATAAAACCAGAGATAGGTAATCTTGACTGTACTTATTTATATAAAATTATTATTTTCAGAACCTGAGGTTGCAGTCAATCTTATTAAGGCTTATTTATTTAAAAAAAGGAGAAACACTCTTTGACATTTATCAAGCTTTCGGAATTTTATTTATTCCATCTTCAGGATAATTATCGTGAGATTACAATAAACTGTACTAATACATAATAAAAACACCATGCAAACATTCGTCATCAATATAAAAGCTATCTTACAATATTCAAGAAATAGACTGCTATTCGTGATATATTTATGCAACTCTGGAGACTGCTAATTTTTGCTCGTTATATCCGTTAAACGTTATATCCGAGAAACTCTAAAAATTAACAAGGATACTACATTTTTAAAAATATTGTTTATTACACATAAAAATAAACTATTTTGCATTAAAAAGCGAAATATCTCCTAAGTACTAGGAAAGTTGTTAAAAATTTCATTTATTTTTAGCTGACGTTTTGGTGTAAATTTAACATCATTAAGACTACCTCTTAAAACACTTATAGATTTAAATATTTGCTCACTACTACCGTTTTCTTCAAAAAACTGCCTCAATGATGCCAATGCGTCGCCTGCTTTAGCGAGTGTAACAGGCATGGGTTTATCACACTCGTTACTGTCTACATTACCTTCATCACTTTTTCATTAGATCGATTAACTGTAACACTAATAAGCGACAGTAGAAATTTTTAAAACTCCTGATAATCCCTTGGTCCATGGGTTGAAGGATAGACGTTGTCTTTGGTGGTAAAAAAATAAGGATGATGTTGGCTAAATTTTGCAATTCAGGATGCGCTGGGCAATTATCAACCAATAATAAAATCCTTCCATTGTTACGTCGTAATTTATCATCCCATTTTCTAATTTCCTCTTCAAAAATTGTAGATGTCATCCAAGCTTTCTTGTTAGAGGTGTAGTCAACTGGTAGGCACTTAACATTTTTAAAACAGTCAGGATTTCGTGATTTTTCGATTCCCAATACATTTTTAAATTTTAAAGTGGTATCTGGCGTTAAATTGAAATATAATCCAGCTTCGTCGGCGTTGTAGATCTTTTGATCTTTAAATTTTCGTCGTAATTCCGGCCAAACACTTTTTAACCATTCACCTGTAACGTTAGTGTCCACTGATTTCGCTTCACCATTTATTTTTCCATTCACAATGTAATTGCGGTTTTTAAAGCGATCAATCCACCCATTATCACACTTAAAGTCTGTATAAGTTAATTGTTCTGCGAACTTCTCAGCCTGCGCTTTTAAAATGGGTTGATCTTTAAATTTTCGTCGTAATTCCGGCCAAACACTTTTTAACCATTCACCTGGAACGTTAGTGTCCACTGATTTCGCTTCACCATTTATTTTTCCATTCACAATGTAATTGCGGTTTTTAAAGCGATCAATCCACCCATTATCACACTTAAAGTCTGTATAAGTTAATTGTTCTGCGAACTTCTCAGCCTGCGCTTTTAAAATGGGCCCATTAATGGGTAAACCGGTACTTCTTTGGTTTTTAAACCACACAATTAGCGCTTTATCAATATCATCTCTAGTACACTTTTTTAATTTTTTCACGTCAGTTAAATTGTTTCCGAATGCTGCAAGTGTAGTTTTTCTGTTTTTTCACAACGTTGACACGGTAGACCATATTTTTTGCACGTCGCGGAATTTTTTGCACCACTTTCCAGTTCCCGAATTATCTCAACTTTCTCGCGAATTGAAAGTGTTTAGCGTTTTATTGAAGCCATTTTTCAGCTCACGTCTTGCTGCAACAGTAACAACTGACCAGAAACTACCTTGCATTCATTTGTAAAACAGGCACATTGTGTACAATTAGTAAGACGGAAGGCATAAGCGAATTCTAAGCAGTAGGTAACCTCTTTTAATCTATTTTAAGCCTTTTAAAATGTGTCCCTCTTTTCTGCGAAACGTAAGTCCCAAAAATTCTTAACAAAATAATTACCTGAAACGGCGAGAAAAATTAGTACGTAAACTAATACAATTTCAATCATTTACCTACGAAACGGTCGTTATATCCAGAGTCTCGTTTTATCAGTGCTCGTCTTAAGTGAGTTTGACTGTATATATATATATATATATATATATATATATATATATATATATATATATATATATAACGTTAGAGCAGCAAGAAGTAATTTGGGCCACTCCGTTTGAAATACAATATTAGGAAATGTGTGAAGATAAATATTTTGAAAAATTACTATAAATCGAGGTAGGTTCGAGGTGGTAGGGTCAGCGCCCTTCTTTTAAGAAGACATATTTGATTTTCTCATTTCGGATGAATATAGTATTATACATACTTATATTATCCAATTTTAGTTGAAATCCATAGTGCATTTACTGGTACAAATCATCATTTAATTATTAGTTATTTTGGTATCAATATTTCCCTACGGGATTATAAAAGTCACAAAATACGCAATTATTTATATAGATTTCACCGTGTACTTTATAAATCTTTATTTAAAATTTATTTTTTTTCACTGCAATTAGCATTAATTGGTAGCAGGTATTAAAGCAAGTCATTCCTCCAAATTATTTAAATAGGCATAGAATGGAAAACACTTAACGTTTTCAATGACACCTCTGTACTTAAATTATAATTGATAAGCCGTCGATGGTAAAAGCTAATAAAATTTGGACAACGCAATTTAAAACAATCTCCCGTAATTAATACGTAAGTAAAAAGATAAATTCAAATTAAACCTTAATAATACTTACGTTTACGTATAAATGAAATGGTAATTGTAATAAACTGTGCACAAGGTAATTTTGAATATAATACATTGTATTTAGAATAAGTGTTTTATTGTTACACAAAAGTTAAAAGGTTACGAAGATGACGCATTAAATTTAAATATAGACATTAATTTTTTTAAATTAACAGTATGTCAACATTAGTAAGATAATATATTTTTTGTGCACCTTGAATAGAAAATTACAAATAACTCCTCTCTTTAATTCAACTTATAAGTAGAATAAGCACAAATATTCCAATTCATAAAAATTGGTTTGCGACGAGTATAATTAGTAGTTAATTATCAAAGCGATAACGGCGTACGCGCCCATATAAGGTCGTTCACTTATATTATAACAATTTATTCCATATAATAAATGTATAACCGTAAAATAAGCCTTGTAAATTAAATTTTGTACAAACAAGTCACAGGTCAATCTCAAGAAATAATGTTACCATGTTTTTTCCAGTCGTCTGAGACTCCCATTGCGTACAGATGGTGTAATTCAATAACCTTTGTAGTATGTTCGTATTCTCAACTAAATAAGTATTGTAAGGACTTGCAGTATTAAGCAATTTAATTAAATCTTTAATCTACGCCAGTGTCATTATGACATATTTATCATCTTCATTTGGGTGTCATTATGGCCTTCATAATAGCACCCAGTGCCATTATGAACTCATAATAACACGCAAATTTTAAAATAAAAAGCAGGCAAAAAGCAAGTTAGTTACAACTTTTACTTCATTATAAAATCTTTACCAACATTTATTTATTATAAACATTAATTATAAAGTCTGTACAATTTGTTAAATTCACTCCATCAGTGCGTGAAACTCATGTAAAACACAAAATTGAACGCAAATAATGACGTTGTCAAAGTAAAAATTGCAACAATCGACAAGCGCGGTTGCTACATCGACTAATATGGTCACTTAATAATTTTGAATTTTTATTTACAAAAACGTTTCTGATATTGTAAACAAACCGAATCTATGCAAAGAAAATCTGTTTGGACTGGCGTAGATTAAATTTTGAATGATACACGTTCGATATGAACTTCGTAATGAAACTTGTGTAAATAAACCACTCGGCTAACGCCTCGTGGTTTAACTTTACACGCGTTTCATTATGACGTTCATATCGAACTAGTATCATTAATAACTATAAGTAATTTCTATAACGTTTTGTAAAATAATGTTATCAAAATAGTATACGTAAAGTTTATCTATTAAATGTATCAATCATTGTGCCCACGGTTTTTACAAATCGCATTTCGAACGCGAAATTACTACTCACTTGTGTTGACAAATATATTTGCCGATTAAAGTGGGACAATTCTGCACTAATTGGTAAGTAAAATAAAAGTTTACTAACTCACCACCTTGCTTCGAACAATAGATTAATAGTGTCCAGAGGCCGATGCGACTGCTAAGCGTTAAAAGTTTTGAATATACCTTCACTGTGTAAATAAATGCGTTGATAAAACCCAAAAATGACACCTCTAACTTAACAAAAACCTATGATAAAGCTAATAAGTCAAGGTATAGTTTTTCTGTACAAATGTCCTCATAAAAGAAGAAAAAACCACAAATCAACCCTTTATCCCAAGAAGTTGACGAAAATGTAATTTTTCGTTTTGGAAATCCCATCCAGTTAGTTCCAAGTAATAGGCAGTATAAGAGTAGCAGTTTCAGTTCCTGAATAAATTATAGAATACCGCAAGCCAATCTAGTTGAACGTGCCAATTAAGCCATGGGGACGTCGTTAGCTCAAAACAGCAGGTGGAAAATAAGTATTGAATTCGTAGGATCCTGCTTATCATAGTTATTCATTAGGTGATGTAGTCACTTGCTGGAGAGACTTTCTCGGTAGATCCAAAAACGGCGCGGGTTTTCCCTTTCTTGGTATCATGGGGAAAATATCACGCCTGAAAAAAGGAAAATGCCCTGGTAATTATTTTGCAAAAATAAACAGACCATTTTTAGAGGAACTTATACTTATGGGACTTTCTAAATTATCCACACTGGGGATTCAAGGTGAACAAGGTTAGATACGAGAAACCGTAACTTAATATTTCCTTATCCTTTCTAAGCTTACGAAGTGACTGTCTTCGAAAAATGTTTAACTGATTAACACTAAGATGTAGGGGCTGATCCACTAAATACTAAATGTTTAAAATATACTCCTTCAGTGTAAATAAATCTCTTTGTGAAATCTAAAAGTTAAACTTCCAGTGCAACAAAAACGTATTGATAAGATTAGATAAGTTAACCTACAATTTTATCTTTAAAAAAAATGTATATAAATCAATGAATTGTCCTATTATTTTAATTCAAGGAAGTGAGTTTCAGGCTCAATTAAAATATTTATGTTCAATAAGTAACCCCGTTTTAAAATAATCACTATTAATGTGATATCCTTACACATTCACAGCATTTTCTGAAATCGTAATAAGTTCTCACTTTGAATCTAACAGTTATTTCGCTCTAAATATGTTAGTAAGTTGGTTAAATATTACAATTAGTTCCCATATAATTTATTCCCTAATCGTGTGTACGTAACATTCTGTTTTGTTTAATTAATTAACCTAAGGAGGTAGTTCAGGTGAAAACGTTCAATTATGTTTTTAAATTCAAATTTGTAACAATAAGTCCAACCGTAGCTCTGTAAGTTTAATACTTCTCAAGATACAGCACTTCAAATATTGGTCATTTTTCCAAAAAGTGACAATTTTTAGTTTTGGTCGCCTTTGGAGCCAGATATTGGGAAAAGTGCCCATTCTACGAGGAAAGATATTGCAAATCAATTTCAACCGAATTTCACAAGCGATTTCAATTTAACCAGAATATGCCTGTGGACCGAATAATTCTCTAATTATATGCAAAAATATGTGTTGTGAAACACCACACGACCTTCCAACCTACAAAATGGAAATTAAAAGAAATGAAATCATTTTAATATAATTTGCTTTTAGGACAATTATGTAACCTATGTTGTAATAAGTTCATTACGAAAATGGGCAACATTGTGAAAACAAGAACAATAATCTATGTCAAACAGACGTTTAAAACTTCATGTCAGGCAGAGATTAATAGATATCTAGATGCTAACTTAAAATAACTGGTGTGGAACACCACACAACCTTTCAGCCTACAGAATTGAAATTAAAAAAATGTAATAATTTTAATAACAATTTTTTTACGCTAATTGTGCAACCATGCAGTGGACAATATCTTCACTTTTGGTACTTTACTTTTGCATAGGTTGGTTGCATTGTTCCGCATTACGCTTTATGAGTTGTTCAAAACTGATGTCCCTTGCGCAAAGCAATCAGCAGCTTGTCTGTGTTCTGCTTTGTTGGTGCCAGAAGTATTTGGTTGCACCACATTGGTCTTTGGTGTATGGTTTTGAGGCGTAGTCAGCTGTACGATGCACATAGTCGCCTGCATCTCTGAAGGTGCGGGGGAGGGGGGGTTATAATTCACTTTGTAACACCTTTTTGACCATTAACTGTTACAACTTTACTTCATTTAATATTTAATTTAGTTGAACTGTTACAAAGTGAGAAATACCCAGCGTTGCGAACGAGAACGCAACGTAACATATCGCCATACATAGGATAGTGGATGATGGATATATCAGATTGAGGGGTAGATTAATTTATGGCTAGGTAAAAAAAAGTGGTCGGGATAGGCTGTTGCTGGAAGCACATATTCTGTCCAGCATTGTACTTCACCCTACTATGCGCTTTGAGCTAGAAAAAAAAGTATCAAAACGAACTGTTTTCCAGAAACTCCTCAGCATATACAGGGTTCAATGCACTCTGAGGAAAAGATACTGCGTTATCCACTGCATCCCTCACCGGTGATTGTGCATTTAAGTCTTGCCCCGGCGATGCGGGACAGATAACGACAGACATTTATAGGCCATTCACTATCTATAAAATTCGCAGCACATGCAGGACTGAGGGTACTCTCTGATGAGCTCTACTTATATCGAAGAGTTCATAGAAGTCCACGCTTCATTGAACTCTTCGGTTCAAGTAGGGGTTAGAACAGTCTCAGAAATGTGTTCCCTTACCTCTGTTTCTACCGTAGAACTACTGCACCACCACTCCTCCATGAATTCTATTGTACAAGCAGGGCTCTGAAAACTTTCTGATGGGTTCCTTACTATCCCGTAATCTGAGACTGTTGCAGATGTAGACAACTGATCATCTACAACACACCCACTTGCCAGAATAGTTCCATCTATCCCCATCAGTGGTTGCGTTACAGGACTAGAAGATGTCTTCCTCAGGTTGGAGACCATTCAGCAATACAACCAGTAGCGTGAGCAGTATTTCGTCCACGGCTTCCTGCTCATAGTTGCGGTACAATACAGCATCCAAGTCGTCCACCGGAGGTGGTGCATGCAGAAAACACAACACCATTTCGCAGCCACCTTGGTCAAAATAATGCTCGCTCTCCTTCAGGCCTCCTTCAGCACCACCTTGGTATAGTAGCTCCTTTACATCCTGTACGTGATCCAAGGCCTTCTTTCCCACAACCTCCTCAGGATAGGTCTATCATCACGAGGTACGCCCGCTGCTACTGGAAGATCATAAGCCGCGCATGATCGTGACGTACCTGAAATTTAAAGAACAAAATTACTTACCTGATAGAAATTTTCATAAATCAATACAACTTTTACAAAATAGATTAAAGCGCTTTTTACCTCTGTTCGCAGGTGAAGGAGTATTTTCTGCGTTGTCGCCAGCGGGAATTTGGTTTACTGAATCTAAAATCGATTAATATTGTTAGTGTAAATACAAATGACATAAAAACATATAATGAAAGCAAAAACACATGAAATTGTTGTCTAAGAAATAAATTAAATGCAGCTATGCAAGAGAAAACATTTGAAGTTATTCCAAATTAGTCCAAAAAAGAACTCAAAGCAAATATGCAAGAAAGTACAGGAAGAAACTTAGTGCAATTAATAAGGCATAAATATGAAACCTTTTTCTAAGCATCAAAAAATAATTTAAGCATAAAACCATTGTTTGAAGACATGATGCGACACCACTTTACAACACTTTGAACTTTATCACTTGTCGTATAGAGACAGACACTAGATAAAGGTTACCCGCACACTTATGTACATGTATAGGAGGGTGAGGAGCCCCTCCCCAACAGACTAAAATTTCTGAAGAACTATATTTAGCTAAACGAAAACAATAGGAGTCATTCGTACAACAGCTTTTACCACAAAGTGCTACAATAAAAAATTAACTCAGATCTAGTTCACCATCTTCTTCTTTGTCTGACAACGAACAATTGTTCCAGGTAAAAACCATTACGTTTTATATTTCTTAACTTTTTACCACTATTGTTACATTTCTTAAGTTTTTTTCAGGTAGATGCAATCACTGTTAATGACGAGGACGAGAATAATGCTATAACTTTTGTTACAGACGACAACAAAGATGATAGTGATGACTACACTGACTTTTCATCGGGTGTTGAGGGAATGTGTTCATCATGTGATGGTAAAGAATACCTCAACTACGGTAATTACGACTCTGACGTTGTCATGGACCCCACCTACAGTTACAATTCTGACGCTTACAAAAATGACGCACTGAGATAGCAACGACTCCTACGAGACAGACCTGTCGACTTTGGCAATGAAGTCATCGTTGAAGAAAGCAGCGGTGTCAAGGACTTAATCGATGTTCTGACAAACAATCTACAACGACTTGAGTACAGCGCTCAGTCACTTGCAGATACCATATAACATAACAGTGCTCAAGAACTTGCCGATAGCATACAACAGCAATAGGAACCTAAACATACAGGAACACGACAATAACGCTGAAAGACTTCCTAAGAATAATTGCTAAGATCAGGAGGTCCAGAATCACGGAAATAACGCGAACGACGATGAAGACATGAACGTACAGGACTTAGACGACCACTGGTTTTGAGTGACCCACATTCCTATGACTATTGACCGCACTATGTTACCGCCTATCTCCAACGTGATGAGCGCGTTGGCGTCGGAAGACAGGGGTGTCCAGAGTAACTCAGCGTTCCTGATCATCATCTCTGGGTGGTACCGGATCTTCTATACTCATCACGTTGTAAGTTGGGGCTATCTCACGTTCACGGTATGTATTCACTCTATACTACTGTTCTTATTACACTTTTATTTCTTCACAATTAGCCACAATAGTACCACTCATTCTGAATTCTGATGCCGTGATTATGGAAACATTTCTTGAAAGAGCAGCTCAACCAGGTACACACTAGACTTATGGCATTATACGTTGACTGCAATAATGTCATAAACCTAGTTGTACTAATTTGTAACGCCTCCCTTTGTTCGGCGCCAAATGTAATGCCTCACTTTGTTCCACTTCTGTTCGTTTTACTCTACTATGTTCGGGTGTCGAACATAAATGCTCAACTGTTTACTTTAATTACTACTACTAATTAATAATTCTTACTTTTCCCTTTTCTAGCTCAGTCGGAATTTTGTACTTGCAAAATAAGGATCGGGGTTCGTTATTCGGGCTCTTAACACGTTGAACAAATAGATTACAAAGGTTCATATATACATATACTTTAGTCCCTATTTATTTATATTTCTATATTATGTAACTTAAGATATAGATACAGGCAAATTTGTAACTCTTCCTTCTTCAGGTGGTCTTTAGGCGCCAGATGTAAACACTCTTCCTTCCTCAGGTGATCTGCAGTCAGGTGGTCCTCTGTAGTTTCTGTAATGTGACGTTAATTGAAGGGTTGGGGTTTTGACTTTTAGTTTCCGTCTTTGAACTGTTTCAATTTATATTGGTTAATCGATATTTTAAAGCGGTCGGTTATCAGTGTATAATTTTATACCTGCTTTTCTTACGAAAATAAACTCATTCCCATTTACATTCAATTTTGCCCTTTTAAATAAATGAAAGCTTTTCTTATGAAAATAGCGTTTATACGGTAGCTGCGGAATTTATATTTCTTTTTACGATATTAATTATCTTATACCGGTTTTTATTTAAACAAAATAAAAATTAAAAGCTTTTGTTATGTTGGCCGTGTTTTAAAATATAAAACCTTCGTTTTCTATTTTAAAGTAAAATCCTTTCTTTCGCGTTTAACAATCACGATTTGGTTTATTTAACACAAGAAACTATCCGGTAGTCTCTGGTGTACGGGTAACAATCTTAATGCTTGTCAAAGGTGCAACTTACGTTCTTTCGGTGGCGGCGGTGGTGATTTCGTTTACTTTACAGGTGGTTGTTTAATACTGACGGACACGTCTCGTGTTTACGGTTACGTTTCTATATTACTGGATTTACGGCGTTAACGAGGTGTTCTACTCAATCTTCCGACGAGGTTTTAATTACAGGTATCTGGCGGTCGATGGTACGTTTGTCGAGGTGTATTGTGTGGTGGTGTTTGTGTAAATTTGTGTAGGTGGATCTCCTTTGTCAGTAATCTGGGCAAACCACCCGTTATACTAAACAGTAGGATCTCGTTCTGTCAAATGGAATGTCGGGCAACTACCCTTCAAACTCCACTGTGTAGGTGTGTATGTCTAGTACTAGAAGAATACGTCTGGTAACAGAAGAGTACGTCGGGCTTACAACCCTGCATATCCCTATAACCAGGTATTTCAACTTACGTACTTTCAACGTTAGATTTCTGCAACTCTAACCTTTTAACTTCGGTGATGCTATCAAGTCGCGGAGTCGCGGTTTCTACTCGGACGGCGGTTTCAGGCGGCTGGTTTACAACAGGTAGTAGTCGGCGCGAACGCGATTTATAGCACACGGTTTCGATTCGAATTCTTCTGTAAGATTTAGAAGCTTGAAGACAGCTAAGAAAACTAAACAAGCAAAAGGCTTCTCTCAGCAGCGCGTGCCGCGTTTTTATATATAATTCGCAAGGGTGGTTACTAAACTTTTTGGTGAGCTTCCGTAAGCCCGGATTGGTGGAAGATGCTCTGACGTATCCAAACTTTTAAACGTTTTGGGATTTTACGTCTGGAGGGAGGATGCATGATTAATTATTGTGCAATTATATGTAACGTGATGAAATCTGTTTAATTTTTACTAGAACTTCTACGAATCTTTATAATGTCTTGCACCTGTGCATTTAGCGCGTCACGTTATCTTACTAAATTCTGTGAATCAGTACTGGTATTTTACTTAGCAAATAATTAATCATGATCGGAAAATTTTATAAAGGACGGCGTCTTGTTAATAAACTTTGGGAACTAATTAAAAATAATAAAAAATCGGGATGTCTGACGGCGTCCCTTTACAAATTAATCACGCCATCATACGTTTAGAAATGATACTGCAAGCTGTCGAAGAGATGGGTGTAATTTACGAACTCTTCCGCGTTGGTGATTCAGATGATATTTGCTAGTGATCGAGACAGGAATAGTAACTATAACCATTAGTGTATCGGTCATTCTCAGTACGTGGTTCCAGAAAAACATCGTTGGAAGTAGTTTGGTAACTGACCAGACCGACTGATCTGACTGACTGGCCCCGTCGACTAATAGACAGACAGACAGACATACGCCACGATTTGTATATATGACTGTCACGGTGATGGCCGAGGTTACAATAACCCATCACGTACCGATGATGAACATTTCTTAATCCACTAGGGTAGCATCCACGTCAGAAGGATTTATTTCCACATCTTCCAACGACACAGTTGAATGCTTCAAGCGCAGAGTTAGAATAAACCACGGCAGCCATCTTAAGATCCGTTACAGGAACATCTACGATGGGCTTGCACCACGTCCACGTGTAATGAAACGGAAATGGAAAGGGACTTTTACTAAATCACTGTAATAAACTTATTAAATTTGTAGAAATTCAGCTGTCTTTGTTTTGTAAAGCAAATAAATGCATTAATATTTTTTTTTCTATTGTTAGTGTTAGTGTTAAAAAGTCTGAGTGTGCTATCAGACGATCGTAATTTTTTTTGAGGTGACCTGGGAAAGGTGGGATACCTATGTGACCTTCCACTTGTGTGACCTTCAGTAGGTTCAGTAGGTGAATGACTTTGATAGTGCAAAGCCTTGCGAATGTGCGACCTTGGAAAAGTAGGGCACACGAATGCCCTTGCTATTGTGTAACCTTGAAACTGCGGTACATTGGCACCTTGAGAATGTGGGACCTTGCGAATGTGATGTTCCAAAGCTCTCCAAGCTTACCTACTGATGTCAGTATTTCGTCTCACTTGGTCTTCCCCTCTTTAGAGTCACATTAGAGCCAATCTTGCATAGGTGGATAGCCAATTCTAGTCTAAATTCGGCTGTATGTTTAGTTTTATTCTCCTTGCTGCACCTCCTGTACATAAGCCATGCATTGATAACCGCGATGTCAATTAGATGATAGAAGAGACGCATGTACCATTTTCGGAATTCCATTCTTATTTTATATCTGCCAATTATGTTCTCTACCAAATCTACATTTCCTATGTGTTTATTTTATTGGAAAACAGTTGCTGGACAAGTTACCTCTATCTTCTCTTGCTTCTGCCAGCATTTTCTAATTGAACGTTGGTTTTGATGCTGTAACTTAAAACAACCCATTTGAAATGAAAGTTGGTTAGTGCGAGCTGTCACTTAGCTCAAGCCAATATTTTGGAATTGAAAGTTGGTTTTTGCAAGCTGTAACTTAAATCAAACCAGTACAATTAGAAAATTTATTTATTGTTTAAAGTCAGGTGTGAAACCGTTGGGTTTTCCAAGCTGTAAGTTACATCAAATCAATATTTTTAAATTGAAAGTTGATGTTTGCAACATGTAACTCTAATAAAACCAGTATTTTTTTGCAAGCCATAACTTAAATCAGTATTTTTGAATGGAAAGTTGGTTTTTACAAGCTATAAGTTAAATCAAACTAGAATTTTTTAATTGAAAGTTGGCTTTTGCAACCTGTAACTTAAATCAAACCAGTATTTTAGAAAACTTATTATTTATTGTTTAAGGTCAGATGTGAAATAGCACACTATCGTTCCAGAAAATCTCTATAATACTAAAACAACCTTTACGGTTTTACATATCCAGCTAATTAGACAAGTTATATGAAACCTGAATGCGCGATTTTAATTTTCTGTTCACCTTTTATTTATCTACCTAATTAGTGGGTTTATCCACACACGTTAGAGGTATTGGGGTACTGAAACGTTGTTATTGCATTTACATAGCTGGAAAATCCAGAAAATAATTACTCTACATTAAAAATTTGTGGAAAACCTTTAAGAATCGTGATTTGAAATTGGACTATAATTAAAAATCTGTTTATGTATTTGATTGAGATTGGTTGAGGTTGATTTGATTGAGATTGATTTGATTAATTGATTTGATTGCGATTGACATGATTGAGATTGATTTTGATTGCGATTGATGTGATTGAGAAAGATTTGATTGATTGATTGATTAATCAGAGAACGGGGTCTAGGAGGAGTCTAGGCGGAATCTATGGTCCCCTATAAGGAGCGAAAAACCGAAAACAAGTTCCGGAGGTCAATAGTTGTCTTATGAGATGGTATGAGGGACCCCTTATCAGAATACTATATCAAATTTACCGCCATAATAATTAAAAAAATGACCGCCAAAACAAAAATAACCGACAAAATGGCCGTCTAGATGGCCGACAAAACAAACATGGCCGCCACCAATCAGGAATCAGGCGGCATGGTCTACCCTTAAGCTCTCCAATCACAGCCCTCAACTTGGGGCGGTATGTGCGCGCACGATCAATCAGATAGAAGTGGGCGTGGCCTTTTAATTATGACGCCATCTAGTTAAATTACATCTCACTTCCACTCATCTCACTCCTGCCCACTTTCCATCTCACTGCCACTCACTGTACGTGATAAAAATTATGAGAGAATTCCGTTCGTGGTGGCCCCATTCTACTGATACAATAAATTACAATATTGGCCGTTTCCTGTATGTTTAGCTTAACGTTGTAACAATTTAGATAATATTAAAGTACAAATTTAACATTTAATGCTGTTTTAATTTCTAGACTCTACTTAAATGAGAAATGAGGTTTGATAATTTGATAAGTAAAGAGATTAATCCTACGCTGCGCAACGATGCATATGTGTAATCTGACTATTCCGTGCATAAATCTGTATTATAGCAACACAGGCCATAAATTCGCTACGTCCCATACATTCATTAGGCATATTCTGTACTAATAATGTAGTTTGCACACGTTGTGATTCTAACCTTAGAATTCAATCGGCAAAGGATGCCGTATGTGTTGTTTATCCATACCAAAACACATAAAGTATTCTCAACGAAGGTGACACAAATAATTCAGCAGTGAGCATATGTATGTATAGTATTATTTGGACGTGGATGTCACCTTATTTATTATTACTACATAAACAAACTTAAGGGATTCATATTTGAATCACTGCTCATAAAGGTACCTACAATGACAAATACGTATTGTACTGATTAGGTTCACTTTACACACCAATAAGCTGAAATTGTGTCATGATAATACAAATTTTAATTGTAGACGCTGTTGTTCGGTAAAGACCAAAATAAGAAAGTAAATTTAGACGATTTGAATGCTGACTAGTTATTTGATTTTGTAGTTCTTCTAGTAGTGATTAGATTGAAGAAGAAGGAAAGGAAAGCAAACGTACTCGCACGTTTCAAAGTCAAAAGCAAATTTGATATGGAGAAAAAGACATCTTGGGAATGTACCGTCAACTTTACGATTTGTACAGACCTACCTCTGGAATTAGCCCATATGGATACACCATATCAATTCTTGAAATTCTTCCTCGATGATACGCTAGTGGATCAAATTGCGAACGAAACTAACTATAAGATCTATATCAAACTGCAGAAATTACTGGAATGAACACAATTAGTCAGAAGAACTTTGAAATAATGATAAACTTCATAAATTGCGACCAATTATCGATTCGATTTCGACAAAGTTTTAAGTGTAATGCAAGTGACTCGCGAAGTACCTCCAAAATGTTATCATAAAATATTTTTTTATAACTTCTGCACTTTGGTTCCTGTTATTAATTATTTAGCAAAGCAAGGACTTCACTCGCTTGGGACAGTTTCGCGTAATCGCACAGAATGCTGTAAAATACCACCAGAAAATGACTGCAATAGACTTAAAAGAGGAGAGGCTGGCAAAATTGTTGCGAATTACGAAGGAACGCAAGTAAATAATATCTATTGGAAAGTTAACAAAACTGTGATGTTCATTTCGTCGTTTGTTGTCACTAAACTCATGAAGACGGTCATGGGATATGATAGGTAAAAGCAAGAGATGATAGAGGTAACTTGTCCAGCCTCTGTTTCCCAATAAAATAAACACACAGGAAATGTCTATTTGGTAGAGGACATAATTGGCAGATATAAAATAAGAATGGAATTCCGAAAATGGTACATGCGTCTCTTCTATCATCTAATTGACATCGCGGTTATCAATGCATGGCTTATGTACCGGAGGTGCAGCAAGGAGAAGAAAACTAAACATATAGCACAATTTAGACTAGAATTGGCTATCCACCTATGCAAGATTGGCTCTGATGCGACTCCAAAGAGGGGGACACCAAGTGAGACGAAATATTGATATCATTAGGTAAGATTGGAAAGTTTTGGAACATCACATTTGCAAGGTCCAACATTCTCAAGGTGCCACATTATCAATGTCTCGCAGTTTCAAGGTTACACAATAGCAAGGCTATTCGTGTGCCCTACTTTTCCAAGGTCGCACATTCTCAAGGGTTTGCACTATCAAAGTCATTCACCTACTGAACCTACTGAACGTCACACAAGTGGAAGGTCACATAGGTATCTCACTTCTGCCAGGTCACCTCAAAAAAATTTACGATCGTCTGATAGCACACCCAGACTTTTTAACACTAACGCTAACATTAACAATAGAAAAAAATATATTAATGTATTTATTTGCTTTACAAAACAAAGACAGCTGGATTTGAACAAATGGAATAAGTTTATTATGTTGATTTAGTACAAGTGCAAAAGTCCCTTTCCATTTTTGTTTCATTACACCTGCGTGGACGTGGTACAAGCCCATCGTAGATGTTTCTGTAGCGGATTTTGAGATGGCTGCCATTGGTTTATTCTACCTCTGCACTTGAAGCATTCAACTGTGTCGTTGGAAGTAGATCTGATCTGAAGTAGATGCTACCCTAGTGGAATAAGAAATGTACATCATCGGTACATGATGGGTTATTGTCACCTCGACCATCATCGTGGTAGTCATATATTGGAGCATATACAAATCGTGGCGTATATCTGTTTGCCTGTCTATTAGTCGACGGGGTCAGTGAGTCAGGTCAGTCGGTCTAGTCAGTGACCGCACTACTTCTAACGGTATTTTTCTGGAAAAACATACGGAGAATGACCGATACGCTAATAGTTATAGTTACTATTCTTGTCTCCATCACTAGCAAATACCACCTGTCCAAGAGCGGCATCACCAACGCGGATGAGTTCGTAAATTACACCCATCTCTTGGACAGTTTGCAGTATCATTCCTAAACGTATGATGGCGTGATTGTACACTTAGTACAACTATGTTTATGACATTATTCCAGTCAACGTATAATGCCATAAGTCTAGTGTGTACCTGGTTGAGCTGCTCTTCAAGAAAGATTTCCATAATCACGACATCCGAATTCAGAATGAGTGGTACTATTGTGGTTAATTGTAAAGAAATAATAGTATAATAAGAACAGTAGTATGGTGTGAATACATACCGTGAACGTGAGATAGTCCCAACTTACAACGTGATGAGCATAGAAGATCCGGTACCACCCCGAGATGATGATCAGGAACGCTGAGTTACTCTGGACAGTCCTGTCCTCCGACTCCAACGCGCTCATCGCGTTGGGGATAAGCGGTAACATAGTGCGGGCAATAGTCATAGGAATGTGGGTAACCTAAAACCAGTGGTCGTCTAAGTCCTGTACGTTCATGTCTTCATCGCCGTTTGCGTTATTTCCGTGATTCTGGACCTCCTGATCGTAGCAATTATTCTTAGGAGGTCTTTCAGCGTCATTGTCATCCTGCTCCTAAATCATTTACGCTTCTTCATCAAAGAATTAGGGAAACAGGATCGGTAATTCCTAAAAATAATGAAACCGGAAGACATGCTGATGTAATGGAAGAATATAAGGATGATATTTTAATGGAAATTACAATTCCGAAATAACCGTAAGAAGGTTGGCTGCAATGTATCCCAATGTGTCAAAATCTTCTGTATGGAACATTCTACATAAGGAAGGCTTGTATCCTTTTCATTTCAAAAAAGTCCAGGCCGTTCAAGCAGGTGATTTAGTTTTGTGATTAAGCCGCTTTTACAAAAGATGAAATTTTTAATACACACAATCCACACTGTTACTCCTATGTTGATGAAAACCCTCATGAGATAAGGGAAAGTAAACATCAGGAAAGGTTTAGCTTTAATGTATGGATAGGTGTTCATGGTGATAATTTGCTTTGACCTTTAAAATTGCCTAATCGTTTAAACGGCGAAGAATATCTCAACTTTCTACAAAATATTTTACCGGATTTATTAGATGATATTAATTTGAATATTCGGTGGAACTTGTGGTTTTTACATGATGGTTGTCCGGCTCACTATAGCAGAACTGTTCGTATTTTTTTAGATAACAATTACCGAGAGCAATGGATCGTAAGAGGTGGTCCCCGTTGTTTGGCCAGCAAGGCCTCCAGATTTAAATCCTTGCGATTTTGGTGTTTGGGGATATCTAAAATCAATGGTTTATTCCCAACCAATGGAAACACGCGATCAGCATTGGAGAAGAATTCAGGATGCCTGCGACGAATTTAGGAATAATTGGGGAATTTTTGCAAAAATTCGGCAATCTTTACATAAACGAATAAATTTGTGCATAGGAACGGACGGTCGTCATCTTTGTAGATTCAGATTGTGTTTCACGCAATTGTTATTTTGTTTATTTTCCATAGCCATCTTTCACTATTGTAAATGAATTCGTTAGTTAATTTTATAAAAGTTCAAATCGATTTATTTCGAAAACGGTGCGTAGTAGCGACTTTAGACAAGAGTATCATTATTTTATCAAAAATCGAAATTTTTAAAATTTTATGTTAAGATTTAAAAAAACAGAAATCTTATGAATAACAATGTCCAATGCCTCGCCCAAAACGAGCCGCTTATGAGTACAACTAAAAAATAATATTCACGACATACGGTTGGGCATATTCCACTAAATAAATGTACAGAACGCTATCATTTAAAGGGAAACCATTTTGAAGATATTTGAATTAAACCGATGTTAGGGCGTTATCTTCCAAGAGCTTCAGCCCTCTTAGGAAGTATTTTTGTATAAAGATAATTTACGTTAAATCGACATAAAATCAGTTCTAGAATCTGCAGTTTTCTATTGTGAAAAGTGTTTGTGTGATCTACAGTGTGATCCAAAGTAGAGGGACCATTCAATAACTTTTTTATTTTACGATATACAAAAAAAAAGTTAAATTATTCTTTGTTTACGGCCATGTGCTACATTTAATAGGGCTACCAAATATTTTTTTTCATTTCCGGTTAAACCGGAAACGAACACAACTATTGTTTTTTAAATGACACCCTGTATATTTTTTAGACTACCTGATTCCTCATTATTTTTTCTTTCTGTAAATATAAAATTTCATGGGTATTACATCAGAAAAATTTTGTTGTAAATCGCAAAAAACTGTTTGAAGGAGTACAAGATCACTATTTAAAAAACAAAATAGTTTTTTTTATGGAAAACAATAACAACTGCTATGTGAAGTTGTTTCAGATTGTTTCACATCTTTCAAAATTAGTTTTTATATGTAATTACTTGAGCTGTGACGGCATTTATAATTACAACGTTATTGTATGCAATTATTAGGCAACTACATAATGAATAATAGTGAAAAGGTCGATTTTAATATTTGGCGAGTGTAATCGCAACGCACGAAGATCAGTCGCACTCTATGCAGAAAGATTTCCTGACAGGTATCACCCTCCACATACTTACTTACATAAAATTGAAAATTCATTAAGGCAACATGGAGCATTTCCTGGAGTAAAAATCCAAAATAGAGAACCCCAGAGAAATAACCCGACAAACGAAGAACGAGAATTGCAGAGTTTAGCGTATGTTCGACTACATCTACGTTCGTCTATTAGGCATGTAGCTCAGGAAGTAGGAACATCATTTGGATATGTTCAGAGGACATTAAAAAAACAAAAGCTGTACCCCTATAAACCAAATTTAGTGCAACACCTACGTCCAGCAGATCCCGAACGCCGATTAACATTTATTGCGTGGTTAGTGGAACAACTGGAAGATGACCGAGGCATTTTAGACAGAATTTTGTGGACTGACGAAGCAAAATTCACCAATAATGGTGTTATCAACAAACAAAATAATCGTTTCTGGTCGGACGAAAACCCACATTGGACATTAAATACAAACCATCAAACCGTTTGGGGTACTAACGTTTGGTGCGGTTTAATAGGAGACAGATTATTGGGACCTTTTTTTTATGATGCAACTTTCACTGCAAGAAGATTTCTTTATTTTTTAAATACTGAACTTTTGACCATGTTATAAGATTTTCCACTAGCATTGCGACGAAGTTTGTACTTTCACTTGGACGGAGCGCCAGCTCATACTAGTAACATTGTTAGTGAATATCTAAACGAAACCTTTAATGGGCGTTTAATTGCTACCCATAGACCAGTGGAAATGCCGCCAAGATCGCCTGATATTACACCTCCGGACTATTTCTTATCCTAAGACACTAGTCTATGCAGATCCGCCACAAAATGTAGAGAATTTAAAAAACAAAATCCGGTTGGCTTGTATGCAGTTAACACCCGATGTGATACATAGAACAACACATCATGAACTTCTAAAGCGGTTAGAGGCATGTGTTGCACAAAATGGTGGTAATTTTGAACCATTTATAAAATAATTTTCCTGCATACCATCTTTGTAGTTAAAAAATACGTGCTCATTACTTGTTGAATTTTGTATTTTGTTTATGTATCCGTTTCCAGATTTCTTACTATTCTAATAAATACTAATAATAAAAGCAGTTTTTTCCGTTTTCCATGGCAATAGCAAACAGTTTTTTGCGATTTACAATAAAATTTTTTGATATAATACCCATAAAATTTTATATTTTCAGAAAGAAAAAATAATGAGGAATCAGATAGTCTAAAAAATATACAGGGTGTCATTTAAAAAACAATAGTTGTGTTCGTTTCCGGTTTAACTGGAAATGAAAAAAATATTTGATAGCCCTATTAAATGTAGCACATGGCTGTAAACAAAAAATAATTTAACTTTTTTTTTATATATCGTAAAATAAAGAACTTAATAATGGTCCCTCTACTTTGGATCACACTCTATGTATACAGGGTGAGTCAGTTTTTTGTAGACAAACTTTAACAGGAGATAGAACACACGTTTCTAAAAAGAAAAGTTCCTATAAACATATGTCGTAGAAGGCTTCGTTTCCGAGATACAGGGGTTGAATATAATTTTTTTTTCTCAAATTTTCATTATAACTCATAAACGAATGCTTATATTTTTTCATGTTGGGGGGATAATGTCTATTAATTAAGGGGCATAAAACAAGCGATAAGAATGTTCACAAACTTGCACAGTGGCGGAGTGGAGGGGGTGGTCAACCGCTTTCATAAACAGAACTTCTACGCCAATGACTATTTTAAAAAAAAACTGTTATTTTCATTATCTACATACAGTTTAACAAAGATAATGTACCTTCTTCTGTTTCGAAATTCCTGTGCGTTTCCGAGTTATTTTGATTTTTAGTGTTTGATGTGGTACTAAGTTAAGTAATGTGCTTTATGTGAATAATTGAATATAAATTTAATAAAAAAGATATAATAAAACATTTAGAGCTATTTTAGTACCTAACGATCGTTTCTTTAAAATTTCAGATACATTTTCATTTATAAATAGGTAGGTTATCGGTTTTTTTTAGTATCCATTCTTATTATCCTCGTATAAAAAGAAATGCATAATTATTATTGTTATGCGGTCAATACTTTCTGTATAATTATGTATGTATCAATTTCGCCATAAACATGTATGTAGTTTTTAAGTGAGATTCTAATAAGTTATAGACCGCTGCTCACTTGCTCTCAATAAAGAGCCGCCACTGTATCAAGCCATACTCAAATACAAGACTTTTGTAAATTGAAATCTGTTTAGTACACTAATTTTAACAATCCTTATTTATTATTGTAACAATACTTAATTAATAATTGTGAAATTAATAAGAATTCTTAGCAATAACGATTTATAAATAAATAAGAATAACACTAGTATAATAAAATTGGACACTTTGTTCAAAATGTAAACCGTTCTTTTCAATACACATTTCACAGCGACGTACAATAGAACGTCTTAAGTTAATTAAATGATGCACCCTTATTTCATTGTAAGCATCTCTGATGCGATTGTGAAGTTCTTCAAGTGTATTAACCGGAGTGGTATACACTTTTTCCTTCATGAATCCCCATACAAAAAAGTCAAGTGGCGTTAAATCGGGGGATCTAGGAGGCCACGCCACTGGACTTCCACGACCTATCCACCACCCCGGGTAGTTATTGTTTAGCCAATTTCTTACATTTCTGCCATAATGGGCCGGACATCCCTCAAGTTGAAACTAAGAATGTCCTCTTAAATTCAAAGGAATGTCTTCCCACATATTAACATGTTCTTCTTCTAAAAATTGTAGGAAATTTTCTGAATTTACACGTTGTGGCAAGAAATAAGGTCCAAACACGTGGTTGCCGTAAATTCCAATCCAGACATTTGTACTAAATTCATGTTGAAAACTTCTTGGTCGAATGGCATGTGGGTTTTCATGTGCCCATATATGTAGATTGTGAAAGTTTACGATACCACGACGAGTAAAACAGGATTCATCAGTCCACAGTATGTTGGATAAGAAATCTCTATTATTTTGAATGGAGCTAAGAACCCACCTACAATAATTAAGTCTTCGTTCGGCGTCACCTGGACATAAACCATGAACAGGTTGAAAATGATATGGGCGTCTGTGATCCCGTTTTAAAACCCGGGAAACTTTACTTTGGGAAATACCAAGAGCAACAGCAGTACGTCGAGTACTTGTCGTGGGGTTCCTATTAAATTCACGCAATATACCCTCTCCAATTCTATCTCGTCCACAGTTGTTCTGTCGGCCCCCATGTACATTTTTCAAACCCCGGTTAACAAATCGACGATGGATACTCACAAAAACGGAATGATGAGGTTGTCGTCTATTTGGAAATCTTCTCCGATACTCCCCAGCTGCGTACCTTGAATTCCCATTTTCGAACCCATAAATAAAATGAATGTCGGCTTGTTCGCTATTTGTAAACGTAAACGGCATGTTATGCTAATTAAAAGCTGGCAAATCAAATGAAATAACTTTTTGAACTTAAAAACAATAATTAATAACAGTGAAATCATTCAAGATGAAGCAAGTGTTTGTAAAAAGTCAAACTGTCGTTTCAAAATATAAAATTTAATACTTACTTGTTTTCCAAGGAGTATCATATTTTGTTGCAATGAAATAAGAGTACATCATTTAGTTAACTTAAGACGTTCTATTGTACGTCGCTGTGAAATGTGTATTGAAAAGAACGGTTTACATTTTGAACAAAGTGTCTAATTTTATTATACTAGTGTTATTGTTATTTATTTATAAATAAATTTATAAAATTGACCGCATAACAATAATAATTATGCATTTCTTTTTATACGAGGATAATAACAATGGATACTAAAAAAAACCGATAACCTACCTATTTATAAATGAAAATGTATTTGAAATTTTAAAGAAACGATCGTTAGGTACTAAAATGGCTCTAAATGTTTTATTATATCTTTTTTATTAAAAACTTTATATTCAATTATTCACATAAAGCACATTATTTAACTTAGTACCACATCAAACACTAAAAATCAAAATAACTCGGAAACGCACAGGAATTTCGAAACAGAAGAAGGTACATTATTTTTGTTGAACTGTATGTAGATAATGAAAATAACAGTTTTTTTAAAAAATAGTCATTGGCGTAGAAGTTCTGTTTATGAAAGGGGTTGAGCACCCCCTCCACTCCGCCACGTGCAAGTTTGTGAACATTCTTATCGCTTGTTTTATGCCCCTTAATTAACAGACATTATCCCCCAACATAAAAAAAATCTAAGCATTCGTTTATGAGTTATAATGAAAATTTGAGAAAAAAAAATTATATTCAACACCCTGTATCTCGGAAACGAAGCCTTCTATGACATATGTTTATAGGAACTTTTCTTTTAGATACATGTGTTCTATCTCCTGTTAAAGTTTGTCTACAAAAACTGACTCACCCTGATATATTATATATATATATATATATATATATATATATATATATATATATATATATATGCATTTGGTTTTGTGCTAACGTACTGAAATAATCTTTTTATTCCTGTATCTAATACTATTTACTTTCTAACATTTAAAATTTAATACCGATTTTACAAAAAGCAAGAGAATTTAATTAGCGTTCATAAATTATGCTTGCCTTAAATATTTACGTTCTCTTCGTAATCTTTGTTAAAATTGAGATTCAAACTGGTAGAATTAAATTTTTTTCCAATTAATGAAAAGAAATTACTATTTGTTCAAAGGATTTAATTATAAAACCTATTTGTCAATTAAAAATGTTTTGGTAACTACCGGCTTCGCAATTTTGTTCAAATATACGTACGTCAGAAATTACGAATCACTGCAAACACGAACAATACAGCCCCTTTGTTTTGAACATTTTCTAATTTTCCAGTTCCTCGTTGAAAAAATTCTGCTTTGATACATATATTTACAAAATCGATCATATTTCTTATTAGAAAAAAAATGTGGAAAATATATGCTTTTTATAAAGCTCAACCTTTATGGAAACTTCACGTAGTGTAATCTTCCTCTTCAATTCGTGGAAAAGCGAAATTCTCTGTTACATTAACTTTGCCATTTCGAAAGTTAAATTTTGCAAATGAATTAATAACAAAACTTGTATGATTTATCCCTGTGCTGTTTAGCTTCCTTTGGATGCTTACAATTTACACTTGAAGGGGTTAAATGATAGAGTTTAGATAAGTTGAAATTCTCTAACAATACCTACAAAGTAATTAGCTCTACGTTTCAAAATTACTCAGGTATATCTATAGAATCAATTAATACAGCTGACGGGGATAAAATAAAAATTTTTAATCGCATTGGTGTACAATAGATAAACAGTGAAAGCGCTTTCCTCGACGCTCTTTAAAATTTAATCACTATTAAGGGATGTTACATTATTCTGTTTTATTATGTTTTCCTTAGTATCGTGTAGGAAAGCTTTACGTGAGCATCCAAAACACAAAAAAGAAAATGAGTTTTGAAATCGATCAGCCTTTGAGTAAATAGACTCACACAATTGACGTATAATTTAGGCGAAAGCCCAAAAATGTAATTTTTGAAAGATATTAAAGCTACAGGCACTTCTTTTCAACGCTAAATTGTGTAGTTTTTCTTCATTTAAAGTATTAGTAGAAGGAATTGCCTATTTTCGTTTAAGTAATGATCAAAGGTATTAATTAATTCTATAAGCATGTACTTTTATGGTTCAATGCCGTTCGTTCAAACGTATTTTTTAATTGATTTATGATGTCTATTTAAAAGCTTTGTGTTCTGTTAATTTTTTTTAGAATTTAATGAAGTATTCAATTAAAATTATAATTAAAGAATTTACATTTATTTAAACCTATCATTTAATATTAATCGAAGTTTCAAGTTCAAATTCAAATCATGTTTGTACCAAATAATTGCTGTTTTATAGCTAATGCTTATAAATGTTGTGTTTCCTAATAGTTGCCGAAATTTGGAACCTAGATTAGATTAGATTTAATAGTACAAATTTTTGAAATACAATTTCTTTTATATAATTACTTATTTCTTCACTTGTACCATTATCAACAAAAAATATACAGTGGCCGTTTAAAGCACTCTCCACTCCCCAAAACCTATTATGTGAACCATAAAACGGAAATTAATAACATTTTGGGAAACCAACTAAGGCACATATACCACGTTTTTTGATGGTATTCAGTGCCGTAATCATTAAACATGGCGGACAGCCGCCATTTTGTAAAGTAATTTTAAATGGGGTCATATGGCAAGTAATACCTCATTTGAAAGCTCGTTACATGTCCTTTTCCACGACATCAACAACATTAAAATATTATTCTGAGTTTCAATCCAAAAACGCTAATTAACGTTTTGAGGTTTTTGGATTGAAGAGGATCAAAATATATACAAAGGTACTCGTAATTATGTACACTAAAGAGAAAATATTGACATATACTAGAACCTAATTATTGAAAGAAAAAAGATACCAATGTAATGTAAATATATTTATCAATAATAATGCAAATTTCGAAACTTAATTAAGGTAATGATAGCCAAGAATTGGCACGTTACCAAATCAGTACGTAATGATCCTGAAAATCGTTACTATAAATTTCCCTATCCTTGTAAATAAATTTTCCTATCAAAACTTATTTCCAACTTTCTTCCACAACTACTCTATCATTATTTATAAATGTTATCAGCTGTCCACTCCTTTCCCACTCCATCCCATTTAGCTATAAATACCAAATCCCCTGTCCCACATATACAGATTCATTATTCAATCATCACAAACATTTCATTCATTCTCCCTCACATTCAACCCTTCATGTTCCTATAATATTATTCTGTCCCGCAGCCAGACGATCCGGACTAGCAACAAGTATCCTGACCTGTACCCGATAATACTAGCCTGATCAGAATCCTGACCAGCAGCCCTTATTCGTACTATTATTCTGACACGCATTTACTCATCTATGTACAGATGTACACGTTTAGGCAAAACATTCTAGTATATCAACGTGACATGGGTACGAGGTACTTAAATTGCCGGAGGTGTTGCCCCTTAGAGCTTAATATTTCAACGCCAATAACCACCCCTTTCCGCACAACATCCATTTCACGAAATAGAAATGCCACGTCATTTATGCTCTCATCATGGTGGTGAATCGCTCTGAGGCGACCAAATGATAATCTAGGAGGAGTACTTAATTAAACGGAGGTTATGTCTTTAATAGTTAACTACTTCTACTACTGGTACACCTGCCCTTAATCATAAAACCCTGTAAACGTTACCGGAAGTTTAGACTCCGAAGACGCTGCTGCAGTTCCCCATGTACCCGTCGGAATGTTGTGTATGTGTATAATTTCCCTGTTACTAGCATTCCAGCCATGTAATGATAATTATCACCCGTTAATAATTCCAGTATAATCCTGAGTTATCGAAATAAACAATTAATACCGACAGCTGATTATGACACACTAACGTTTACACATAATCAGAAATGGAAATACCCCACTCACCTGTAAATAATCCCTTTGTAAGCCTGACTTTAGATCACCCACATTTAATTACACTTAAAGCACCTCTTCATTATTTAATTAACCCTTTTAGTAATCACAATTTCACACATTACTAAACAGCGATCCTAATGCATATACTTTACCAGCCAGCGGCGTCCTGTAGTATTCCAATACTGGGATCACCATAATCGAATTATTAGTTTTCAATTTATTTATTTATTTCAATATTTAGTTTAGTTTATGTATTTTATTATTTCCTGTTTAGAGTTTGTTTTATTTTACATTATTATAACGAAATAAATGTGTTACAACCGGCTACGACTCATTCGTCAGTTATTCACAAAGTAGTAACATTCTTTAACCCCGACCTGAGCAACAAACTGAGAGCAATATAAAAGTACAACAAAGGAAGCTTTACAAGTAGCAGTATTTTAATGTTGTTGATGCCATTGAAAAGGAGTTGAAACGAGCTTTCAAATGACGTATGCCATATGATCCCATTTAAGATTATTTTACAAAGTGGCGGCTATCCAACGGACATTGTATCATTAAAATAATAACACGTTGTTTTGGTAACAAATCATTAAGCTAGAATAGCAAATTTGATGTAAATTATAATCCTATACTTAAAATATCTGTTAAAAGTCTATAAAACCGACCTGATCGTTCATTACAGGTCCTTTCTATTCATGTTTATAAATTTCGAATGGTTCCAGAACATCTAATCTATCTTTTTTATTACAAAAATGTAAAAATTTAATGTTGCTTTCTGAAGTCATAAGGTGATTATTTACTATTGATTGTTTGGCATAATTTGATTTATCTGTGTGCTTATATTTGTAACATTTAATGTATTCCTTTTATGTAATATCCAAGTTACTAAGTGTTTGTCCAATATAAAGATAATTACGGAATGTACAGTTTAATTTAAAAATACACGACGTTAAAGTGTCGTTAGTTGAATCTTTGGCATTAAATAAACATTTAAGAACATTGGTATTAGTTACGTTCCCCTTCTTCTTCTTTTGTAATATGTGAGCTACCTTTTCTGATATTTTTCCAAAATATCAAATTGATAATGCACCCCGTGGTGATTGAAATTGGACACTTTTGGTAGGAAACACCAATTTCTAGAGGAGATAGAAATAAGCTAACCGACACTTTACGAGCTCGATTTTTGTAAGAAAGCGAATGCCGAAAACCGCACATCGATATCTTGAACGGTTTAAAAGATACAGGGTGGTTTTCAGTTTTGTGCATTTTTGACCAACCCCCGTAACCTGCTTATTTACGAATTAATTTTTGTTTCTGTAAAAACATTCTTAAGGCACTTTTTTGAAAGGAATCCAATGGTGTTCCAAGAGTTTTAAAATGGTGTGCATACCTGATATTTTGGTTCAGCCGTTATTGAGATATTTTCTATTTTTTCATTTACATATAGTGTTCCATGCCTAAAGACAATGAAAACAGCCTAACTTAATCTCTGTCATAAGTATTTATGTAAGCTTGAACGTTGTAATAAAAAAAATATTATATCTAATACGTAGTAGACTTTGTTATGTCTTAAATAGTAACTTATTATACACTTACTTTTTCAAATAACTTCCATGAGAGAAGATAAACAAATACTAAACATTACAATACTTAATCACAAAACAAGTAACTAGAGAAGAGGCTCAAACTTGTGACCACTTTTTCGAATACATAAACGGCATTTCTTGGGGGCGTGCCTAGCAGCATTGGTTAATTCAATATTGCTTATTGAATCAAATGCTTCCACCAATTGATCCTCAAGATCTTGCTTGGTTTCTGGATGATGATTGAACATTTTGTCTTTTACTCTTCCCCACATGTAGTAATCGCAAAGGGTGAGGTCTGGGGACCTTACCGGCCAGTTAACAGGTCTTCTGTTGCCAATCCCGTGCTCGCAAAAAAGTCTGTTAAGAAAATTAGTTACTGGTCGCGTCGAATGAGAAGGGACCCCATCATGTTAAAAGTAGAGAAGTTCAGCATAATTTATTAAGGGTATATTTTCAAAAAATGGGTCCACAATGTTTTCTACGATCTCAATATACCTCTGATGATTCAAGTTGTCATTAAAGATGTATGGTCCCACTATGTGTCCGCTGAACACCGCAGCCCGTACATTAAATCCAAAGTGGCCTTGATTGATCATTTCTGTTATATATCACGTTACTGGCAACATGCGCTTCACCCGTACAAAGAATTTTCAGGGGAAAATTTTCCTTTACTTGAGTTTTCTCTAAAAACTAATCCTAGGTTGAAAATTTCTGTCGGAAAGGCGGTGCATCTTCCTTGCTCGATAGGGTTTATATTTTAAGCATGTAGAATTTTTTTTCATTTTGATACGTTTCTGGCAAAAGTAATAATAACCAAAAGCAATAAAAAATTTGTCAAAAACGTCAAACAAACTGTCATGCCTAACACTAAAGCTTACTTGTTTAATTCACATTAAATAACATATGGGCTGTTTTCATTGTCTTTAGGCATCGAATACTAGATATAAATGAAAAATACCAAATACCTCAAAAACGGCTGAACCAAAATATCAAGTCTACACATCATTTTAATCATAATTTTATTTCGAAAAGGAAAAATTATGGCATAGCTTCAAAACCAACTTTTTTACCAAAAACAACATTGGACTACTTTCAAAAGAGTACCTTAAGAATGTTTTTACAGAAACAAAAAATATTCGTAAATAAGCAAGTTACGGGGGTTGGTTAAAAATGAAAACCACCCTGTATCTTTTAAACCGTTGAAGATTTCTATGTGCGGTTTTCGGCGTTCGCTTTCTTACAGAAATCGAGCTCGTAACGTGTCAGTTAGTTTGTTTCTATCTCCTCTAGAAATTGGTGTTTCCTATTAAATGTGCCCTATTTCAATCACCGAGTATTTATTTTCTGTCGGTTCTGTGTTAACTGGGTAATGTTTTTGATAGATAATTTGCTCTCTTAATTTTTTAACTTAAGTCTCCATTATATTTAAAATGTAACCATTTGCTTATGTAACTTGTTTTATAATTGATATTGCTTTATTGAAATTTGCTTGGTTTAATAGTGATGACATTGCTTTAAGTACTAATGATCTATATGCTGCTAACTTCTGTGTTTTATGGTGACATGAATCGTTTGAAATTGTAATATCTGTATGTGTCGGTTTTATGAATATGGAAACCTCAAACTTGTTTTGTGTATTAATTTTTATGTTTAAATTTAGAAAATCGATGAAAATGTAAACTTTTATCATTATTACACATATCTAAAATACTTAGCTATTTCTTGGTATTTAACGGTGTATTTTTGTATTTATGTTTATACAAATCTAAAATGTTTCGATAACACTTACAGTTATGTTCCTTAGTAGTACCTTGAAGTGAGGTGAGATTGATCATTTTAAACTAGTCGTTGTAAATAACTTTTTTACTTTTAGGTTTAAAACAGTCGCGTTATGTTGATGTGTAAGAATAGTATAAATGTATCAGAATCTACATATTTACAAACAATAATTATAATGTAGGTGATCAATTTCATACGCATTTTGGCGTGAGATTGATCACTTGCTTCAGATAGCATTAAACTGCCTTACACTTATGTATTAGTGGTAAATTTCAACCCCGATAAATTTCGTCAACTCGTTTACTGGAAATTGTTACCGGGGTGAGACTGATCAACTTTACAAAATTTTCTTGACTCCGAATATACTAGGCCAATTACTTCAAACTCCGAATCTTCTAAAACATTTTTGATGAGGTAAATGAAGCGAATTTCTGTTTTCTTTCTTGAGCCGGGCAAGAATATAAACAATACAAATTTGTCGGTTACAACGTCATTCAGAGTTAGTTGGGTATATTCTAGAGGCTCACCTTCATCTGAGCTTATATTATGGGCATTACCGTCGTCTAATTCTATAGTCGCACTATTATCTTTCTCGCTTGAAGACTCTTGAATAGTGGGAGCAGTTACACTTTTTCCGGGTTCCACCCTAAGCATTTCCTTTTGCTTGGGTTGTGTTTTTGAATGATACCTTTGATTTTTTAAATGCTCTGTAACACTGTCTGTGACTTCTCGTTCAACATTTTCAGCAGCACTGGCATGGTCAGGAAGTTTTCGTAACACTCTATCAGGATTAAATGGTACCAAACGACAAGACTCAAACCCAGAAATTAAATTCCGATAACGGCGGTCTTTTCTTCAGAAGCACCCTTTGGTGGAACCATGTCCATGTTATCTAAACATTGCTTTAAGTAAAGGGGAAACTCAATTTTTGGAATTAAAAATGTCTGGGTATTCCTCATTTTCCACGCAGTTAACGTCTTTCGCCAGCTTTCCTCAAAAGGGCAAAAAAAAGCGACATCTAGTGGCTGGCATAGATGCGTGCAATTTGGCGGGAGACACAAACGAAGTATTATGCTCTTCGCACTGCCTCAAATCTACAGGGTTCAAATGAGACGATAAGTTATCTCCTAAAAGCATATACAATCTTTTTGCATGTGGCAGGCAAACTGTAGAGAACCATCGTTGAATGTTGGCATATCTATCCAACCGTGACTTGTACGATTGTATCGAGTGCCCCCAGAACAACAAGTCACATTACAACATGGATGGGAGACCCATTTGTCGTCCACGTATCCCATAAATATTCAGCCTTGTATATTACTTAAGGAGGGAGTGGTGTGCCGGAAACAGAACCACATATCATAATTTAAGAAGTTCTCATCATTTTGATGCCTTTTCGGGAAACTGCTGACCCCGTCAGGACCTGGCAAGTTGTTTTCAAAACGATGTATAGTTCTACCGGTTTTATCTTACAAACATTCTTAAATACTGTTGCGTTAAAAGAACGCCCCAGTCAGTCCATTTCAATATATTATTCAAAATTGCCAGTTCTTCAACAGCTGACAATCCTGTCTGTCCACCAGCTTTCTTCATTCTACGCCCATGGAATCTATTATGAAGCTCACCGTAAGACATGCCATAGGTTCTGGCTGCATCGCGAATAGAACGGACACCATTTTCAATAGTTCTAAGGGCAGTTTCTGTTTGCTATTCTGAAAAATTTCTATAACTTCTGCTGCCAGGTGTTTTTTGTATATCCTGCCCATCTACAGCAATAGAACAACGTAGGTAACTAATCTATCCATATGCAAAGGGAACGGGGCGAGATTGATCACTTTCTATCAATGATCAATTTCACTTCGTTGTAATTTCGAGGTTATTTCAGACAATTAAAAACTATTGACCTGCGGCTTCAAATACTGACTTCCCAATGAATCAATGTATAGTCATCCAAAACACACTGCTAAGAATGCGTAAATACCGTTATAGCAACTAAAAGTTCTAGACTTAAAAATCAGTAACTTGTCACTGCTTTTTTCACTTGTTTTGGGCCGTTGTCAAAAAAGCATCCATCAATAAGGGAGGTATCGCCGGCGGACGCAAGTTTGAGACACTGCATTAACATCATCCATATGTACCTTGTCGTACATAAAAAGATGTACCCTTTCTAATTCTCTAATAAAAAATAGGGGTTGACATTTAAAATAAATGTCGAAGACGTCATATATTTTTCTTGACACACCCTGTATATTTCACTTTTACGTAAAAAAAATTTAAAGTGAAAATAAAAATCGACGGGTCCGAGCGTTTTCTTCTAAGCTCCCATTCTAATTTTAATTGAATTTATACGCTACTTTACGAACGCACTGTGTAATCAAAGATCGAGGCAAAGTAACATGAAGAATAAAGACACTAACGAAATAAATCAGTGATTTGAATAAGGGCAATAGGACAATAATGCATACGAGGTGTCGTTTTCCTGGGAATAGCTAGGCCTGTTGGTGGATGGTACAAATAAGAGGTGCTATTGAGGCATACACGATCTGCGCAGGTCTTGTTAGTAAATAAGGACGGGAAGGTACTAGAAGACGGAGTTTTGTCTTCTTACTAGTACCAATATAAAGCAGTAGAAAACCGGTCACACTCAAGCTATCTATAAAGCACTAGAAATGTGCACCGGATTTATCATTAGTATTTTCAATAATGATACCAATGAGGATCAGAATTCTAAGAATTGTGTATACAAGTGGATGCGGCAGAGCATACATAAAACAGGAACATAAGAATAATGCCCGCAAAGGCTAAACGGAAAATTCAAGAATCGTTGAATAAGTCTAGAACGAAGACCACCGCATACAATGGGATAACATACAGATAGTGACAAAGGACGAGAATACAACTCGCCGGAAACTCAAAGAAGCCACATAGATGCACTAGCAGAAAATCCAATAAGTCAAGCTAGTGTGAAAATGAAACCCATATGGATTCCAATCATGCGCGAAGACGAAACACGAATATATATATATATATATATATATATATATATATATATATATATTCTAAAAAATATATATTGGATTACTCAGTGGCTCAGCGGTAAACATGTCAGACTTGTAAGTAAAAGGTACCAAAGTTCGAATCTGAGAGTAGCCAAGTGCTTGGGAAAAAATCTTGACACATGAATTCGACTCAAATCCTTCTCAGGACTAACCCTGATAACGGAAGCAAAGTCCACTTCCGAAACGTCCCGCTATAAAAGCAAAAACTATGAAAATTGGCCGATCAACTCAAATAATGATACCAAACTTTCAGTGCATAAGCGGACGCCGTTTTCTTAAAAACGACCGGTTGTGTTGGTTTAACATGTAAGTCACTAAAAGAGAGTAACAAATCACGAACGATTGTCGCAAGTCACGTAGTAATTCTAATAATGGCAGAAAGGCAACACTGCGCAGGAGGGTTTGTGCAGTTGTGCTGATGCTACCTTCAGAGTATTAAAGAGCTCTAAGGAAGCGTTAATGCTTCCAGTAGAGAAAGGATGCCAACACTAGTCAAAAAGCTGTTGTCTTTATGAGACAGCTGGTTATGCTGGCTCAAGGTATAAAGTAACGAAGGCACGAACAAAGCACTAACAATCCCTACTGATCAAGTTTTTAATGCTGCTAATAAGGGTCGGCGCTTAACGAAAAGTAGTTATTTTTAAAACGGAAGATCATGCTGGTGTAAGTAACAAATCACTAAAGATCACTAACAAAACAATCGTGATTTACGCAGCTTACGCAGTGTTTGCAATAAGTGGGCTGTATTGCACAAGGATGCATCGTTTTATCGAAAATGGTAATTGATGTTGATTCTAACTACAAACTGCCAAGGGGCGCTAACAAACCACTAAGAATCAGTAGTTAATTTTTCTAAAAAGGGTAGCAAACAACGAAAAGTTTTGTTTTCTGACCTACAAAGTACTTAAAAAGCATCAAATCAGGTTTTATGGTACTTCTTACATGAGTAGGAAAAGAACATTGTACAAGGGGGTTCATACTGTTGGAAAACATCTGGTAGCGCTGGTACTACCTACAGAGTATTGTTGGCACTAAGAAAATACTGAAGATCTAAGCAAGTTACTTCCTTAATGCTTCCTATAAGAGTAGGACGTCAACACTAGTCAAGCAGGAGTCTTTTTCTTGAAAACAACTGGTAGTACTGGATCGAGCTACATAACATTAAGATGCACCAACAATTCAAGATGTCGCGTTTTTAGCGTCTCTAATAAAGGCCAGAACTTCAGATAGCGTAGTTGTCCTTAAAACTACCAATCGTGGTGGATGAAGGCTACGAAGCACTAACAACGCACTCGTGGCTGGCGCAGGTTACGTGTTTTTTGTTTGTTGTTTTCTCAGAAGTACCAGTGCAACCTGCAAAGGTGAGTAACAACGCAGGTGATGTAGTGCTAACTGCATGGGTAGAAAGCAGCACTACAAAAGTATTTGTTTGCATCAAAACGTTTGGTTGTGCTAACGCTACTTACACAGTAATAAGAAAGCACTAACAAACTGATGAAGTGTTTAGGCTTCTACGACGATGTTCGTACACCTCATCTCCATAACAGGAGGTCGACCAAGTTCAGATCTATCAATAACGTGCTCCATACTAATTACCGGAGGTCAAGCGACCAGCAAAAATATATTTATAGAAATTTGAGCCACTTGGCCCTGACCTCATCCTACTGATGTATTCATTTCTTGAAGTTGTAACTAAAAAATGATTGAATTATGTAATACTGATTTCCGGCGAAGAGCAGCGTTTACAGGAGTACACGTCGCAGGCTGTACTGAAACAGAATGGCTTTTCAAAATGTAGGTTATGGTGCTGTTCATTTGACTAAGCCATATTTACAACTGACAGCTGGTAGCAACAGAAACATTTCACTATTACTGTTTTGTTTTCAGCCCACTCCTACAAGAGCTTTAGTATTATACATAAGGTAGGCTAATAAATGTAATAAACTGTTTTGTGTGCCTTTGAATGTAAACAGGTAGCAAGAGAATAAATAACGTATGCCTTAGAACAAAAGCTGTGGTAAAAGAATTAAGCCTATAATCCCGTTAGTGTTTACAAATAGCGCTCGTAGGTGTGGACAACTAATACTGTTAGTCATTATAGTTTTAACTATACATACATTAGGAGGCGTGTTGCAAAAACCCGAATTACAATATCACTCTTGACACTGTGGTGTGCGCACCCAAAAAATTACTACTTTTACATCGTTCATACAGTGCGTCGGTCTGGTATTAGATTCCAAAATTCATTCGATAGAACCCTAATCTTTCGTTTACTTGTTTCTTCACTTTATGTTTATTATGTATGTGTTTGTAAACACTTAGCAACTATTAAACCCAATTCAAGTTTGCGTTTATTCTAAATTAGCAGCCGGATATTTAGCCGCAGTTTACCCATGAATGTAGTACACTCGTTAGGAATATAATAATTGCGATTTTCTTTCCCTCCACTCTATCTGATTTAAGAGATCATAAGCAAATAATTAAATACGGTAAGTATATGATTATCGCTGACTAAGTTAAAAGCATTTTTAAATAATTTTTTTCTTTAATGCAAGGAATTATAAAGTTAACGCAGAGCAATGGTTTTTTAACATTATAATTTTTTTCTCATATACGTGCTTATAAAGAGAAAAAAACACTTTTTTTTTACATTTCCCAACGTTTTGTGGCCTAAACAATAGGAAACATACATTTTTAGAAAATAACATCTCCTGTCTGATTGTGTGTCTGTGTGTGAGTGTGCGCGATATCGTCTCAAACATTAAAGCTATCGATAAAGAACAAGTTTTTAGAAAAAAAAAATTTCGTGTCTGTCTGTGTCTAGCCAGTGGCGGGGTATTTTTGGAGGATTAGAAAATTAAAAAATTAATTGCTTCAAATTTTAATCATAAGTTACACAAAACAAACTAATACTTTTTTAATAATTTCAAAATAAAAAAATATATACTTACTAACCAGAGGATACAAAATTGTGCATTTTCTAATTTATCAACCGATTTTTTTTAAAGTCGCGTATTGGGGTTTCTTAAGATTGCTATGTATAAATCATTTGTCAAAATAAAAAAATTCAAAATGGCGGATCAACAATGGGGGATTATCGTGTTTATTTAATTTATTAACCGAGTTTTTTAAAGTGGGGTTTTGGGGGTTTTTAAGATCGCTATGTAAATCATTTGTCAACATTAAAAAATTCAAAATGGCTGATCAAAAAGGGTCGTGTTTAAAATCCGATATGACTAAAATTCAGGTATTGAGGGCTAATGATCAATTTTTTGTTTTTTGTTTTTTGTTAATTTGTAGAACATTATCTAAATTAAAAAATTTTAAAAAACTGCCAGTGGCGCACCGTTTTTAGGGTGCAAAATTTTTTTGAAAGTCGGATATTTTGGGCTTTGAAGTTATTTATGTACATATATGAGAAAGCATTATGGCAGATAATTTGGCAGCACTGTTTTTAATATTGAATAATTTAGTTTTAGATTGGTTGTAGAGAATACATTGAAACATTACATACAGCTCTTCATTTACATTTGTAATTAAATAATTTGCCGTATCGTAACAGGAAAATCAATTTAAGATAAAGGTGGTATAATTTTACAAAATTTAAGCGTGTTTGTTAAATTTTGTTCAAAATCCTTTAATTAAACCGCTTTAATCAAAATATGTTTGCATACTAATTCAATAACGTTAAAATAACGTAGGTATTAAACAATCTAATTATGAAAAACATTTTATTGAGCCCTTTTGTGCGCTACTTAAACGTAAATTTCAAACTTTACTGTACCTAGCATTTATTTTGAGATTTAACATCACTTAAATAATTATTGTGATTTATGAAAACGCAAACTTTCACGGTTATTACGCATAACTAAAATACTTATCCCTTGGGTTTTTAAATTGATTATTATTCTATTTATATTTTGTATAAATTTAAACGTTTCGATAACAATTACTTTTATCGTCCTCAGTAAATGGTAATATCTGTAAGAATTATTTTAGATGTAAAACTGATTTAAGAAATATCAAAAAATATGATTGTCCAAGGTTAAATCGTGTGATTAAAGCACTCATACAAATAGTGTCAAGGATTGATTTATACTGTGTAGTAACAGAGATTATAAGCGTGCCATAATGTGTAATGAACTTGTTTCGAATTTCTCTTTTTAGGCCATACCGAATGTAAGGATGCTCAGTATATGGAAATCTGAAACCATAAAGCACATAGAACTAAGTTAACTGAGGAAAGGCTTGTAAACTTTAGAGCTTTGTTTCGTAACATTATTTTAATCTATTTTGTGGTTCACTGTTTAAAGTAATACCTTTATTTTCCACATGTTCAAGGATAAATGAGCGATGACACATCTTGCTTAAAAAATTAAAGGAACAAAATTTTAGCACAAAAAGAAAAATGCAGTTAAAATTTAGAACAATTGCTTGAAAAAGGACGCAAGTAACTAAGCAATATCCCTGGATACCCATGAATATGTGCACGCACTATCCATTCATACGGTACAATATAGATGACATATTTGATATGTAAGTTAGCAGCATTGTAATTGATAAATAAGTTATTATAATTATTATAAGTTATTTCTGCATACATAAAGACAAAGTTTACATCGATTGGGGCTTGTATCTCGTTAGCTCAGGTGGTTAGAGCGCTATGCTAGCGAAGTAGACGTCGTAGGTTCAAATTCTACTCGAGGTGAACTTTTTATTTATGTATTTAATATTTGTTTGATAATTCCTATTTATTTGATAATGACTTATATTCTTTG